>JASANE010017695.1:0-11478 GCA_030248225.1 Trileptium ribeirensis
ATGGATTCATGGGCGATATTGAATGTGCCAAGAATAGGTTCTACTAACAAATGCTCACATTTGGTTATAGGATCGGAAGATGAGTTTCGGTGTAACTAGGCAATTTCACCATCAAAAAAACCATAGCGAGCCGCGTGTCTATCGATAAGGTTGACGATACTGCGCTAGACAATATCAGTGCCAAGATTGGGTTCACAAATAGTCGCGTTTGGTTCTAGGGTCGTTAAGAAAGTTTCGGTGTAGCTCGGCGCTTTAACCATCAAAAGTTTTAAAATCACGAAATCCCGGCGGTCCCAATGTCAAAGATTTGATAACGACAGTTGCTCAATACTAAAAGAACAAATTGTATTGGAAATGCAAAAATATAAATTCAGGCCAGCAATTGTTCTGGCATTAAGGCCCAGAATGGTCAAATTAATTTGTGTATCACGCAATGTTTAGAGTCAATGCCAAGAATCAAATTCTGAAGGCATGACTGCTGTAGGCTATGGAATCAATTCCGCAATCTAAGAGCTTAAGAAACCTCCAAAAGTTGGCGAAGTGCAACTAATGTCCAATCATAGATCATACGACAATCTCAGTTAACACAACAATCAATAGTCAAAGGGTACTGGTGGCACTTGACGCCACTCGCGGAGTAAATTTATAGCATGACGTCAGCACCAAAAGGAGTGCAGAGATGAAGATATGTATACCCACAAGACTTTATTATGGGTGATTGTATAATGTAGCCACTACATGAACTACTTTCGCATATATCAATATTTTTGTTACTTAACTTTTCGCTGTTAACTAAATGCCGAAATTGGTTAGAGCCCGTAAATTTTTAACAGGATAAATGTACATAGGACCAATGCATTGGGCATTTGAAACCCCGTTACGACTTTCTTAGGCACATGTTACGACATTCCAGCCCCCTTTACGACATAGAGAGACCCCTTTACAATATTCTATGGCCCCTTTGACATTTCAAAGCTCCTTTACGACACTGAAGCCCCTTTACGACCTTCAACTCCCTTTTACGATACTCAAGGTTCCGTGTACGATATTCTAGGCCTCTCTTTCAACATTAGAGACCCCTTCTATCGATTTAGGATGTTCCTTTGTTACGACATTCGAGGTCCCTTTACGTCATTCGAAGCCCCTTTACGATATTCGAGGCCCCTTTACGATGCTCGAGGCCCCTCTTACGATATTCCGAGGCCCCTTTACGACATTCGAGCCCCTTTACAATCTCGAGGCCCCTGTACATTTAAGACTCTTTCACAACATTCGAGAGCCCTTTTTACGACATTCTCCGCCCACTTTACAACATTCGAAGCTTCCTCACCACACTCGAGGCCGCTTTACAACTATTCGAGGCCCCTTTACGATACTTGGAGGCTCCTTTACGATATCTCTAGGGCCCTTTTACAACATTTGAGTCCCCTTTACGATATTCAAGGTTCTTCAACATTCGAGGCCCTTTTACGACACTCGAGGCCCCTTTACGATATTCGAGGCCCATTAACGAATATTCAAAGTTCGTTAACAATCTCAAGGTCCCTTTACGACATTCAGCCCCTTTTCAATCTTCGAGGCCCATTAACAATATTCGAGATTCCATTTTACAATATTCAAGGTCCCTTTACGACATTCGAGCCCTTTTCCCGACAGTTAGAGACCCTTTTACGATATTCAAGGTTCTTTTACAACATTCGAGGGCTCCCTTTACAACATTCTAGGCCCATTAACAATATTCGAGGTTAGTTAACGATATTCGAGAGTCCCCTTTTTACGACATTCGTAGCCCCCTTTACAATATTAGGAGGCCCATTAACAATATTCAATGTCCATTTTCGATATCTCAGAGATCCCTTTACGACATTTCAAGCCCCTTTAAGACATTAAGAACCCCTTTTAGATATTCAAGGTTCTACAACATTCGAGAGCCCTTTAAGACAGTTCTAGGCCCCTTTACGACATTCGAGGCCCCTTAACCACACTCGAGGCCGCTTTTCAATCATTAGGAACCCCTATGATACTTGAGGTTCCTTCCCGGTATTCTAGGCCCCTTCACGACATTAGAGATCCTTTACGATATTCAAGGTTCCTTTACAAGATTCGAGGTCCCCTTTACAAGATTCGAGGCCCCCTTTACGACATTCGAGAGCCCCTTTACGATATCTCGAGAGCCCCTTTACCGATATTCGAGCCCTTTTACAATATTTGAGGCCCTGTATTACAACGCTTGAGACTCTTTCACAACATTCTAGGCCCCTTTACGAATTTCAGAGACCCCTTTACGATATTCGAGGACCCTTACGGAGTATTAGAGGGCCCAGTACAATATTTCGGATCCCGAAGACGCTAATAAGGGCAAAGTTGGTAGAAGGCGCCTGTATAATAGCACATGTTTCTAGACATCTGTGGGTATGCGTTATAAAGCCAAATGTATTGCCAACCAGCACTGACTACTGACTTTGTATATTGCACAACAAAAATAAATAACAACACTACTTTTAATGCTATGATATATGATTTAGCCATTTACTACGACTGGCGGACTGATGTACTACATTAGTTCCCCGTCTCTTTGAAAAATAAAACAGCAACTCCAAGAACAACACAATTATAGTTTTGTTCAATCAAATTGTTAAAAGACATAAATTTAAAAAAAGAATAAATAAATTTAGAACGTATTATTTTAAAAATAAGATTATTAAGGTCAGCTGGGCTCGTCAAGTTCAACATTGTCAATAGTAAATTTGCGCCATACGCACCCGCTCCTAGAACAAAAATATTTTTTCTATTATCTTTAATTCTTAATTTGACAAAATTCATTCAATTAATTTTTTTCTCAAAATAGAGTAAAAAATATAAATTTCTTACTAACAAAATAGGAAGGTTCCTGTTTATGGATGAGGATGATCAATGCCTTATTGGATACAAAAACAGAGCGTAATAGTTAACTAATTATCTAAAATGCATGAGTTGAAACTTATTCAGCTATCTCTCAAAATAATGTGTTATCTCAGGGGAAGGGGAGGCGAGCAGCACCCCCAAATTTCTTACTGACAAAAATCAGGAAGGTTCATGTTTATCGATAAATAATCAATGCCTTATTGGGATACGAAAAACAAAGCATTAATAATTAACTAGTTATTATCTAAGATGAATGAGCTGAAACTATATCAACTATCTCTCAAAATAATGTGTTATCTCAGGGGAAGGAAAGCAACAGCACCCCAAATTTCTTACTGAGCAAAATGGCAGGAAGGTTCATGTTTATCAATAGATGATCAATGCCTTCTGGATCAAGAGAATAAAGTGTAATAATTAGTTAATTATCTAAAATACATAAGTTGAAACTTATTACAACTATCTCAAAATAATGTGTTATCTCAGGGAAGGGAGGCGACAGGCGCCCCCCAAATTTCTTTACTGACAAAATAGGAAGGTTCATGTTTATCGATAGATGATCAATGCCTTATTGGATACGAGAATAAAGTGTAATAATTAACTGATTATCTAAAATGCATGAGTTGAAACTTATTCAACTATCTCTCAAAATAATGTGTTATCTCAGGGGAAGGGAGGCGACAGCACCCCAAATTTCTTACTGACAAAATAGGAAGGTTCATGTTTATCGATAGATGATCAATGCCTTATTGGATACGAGAATAAAGTGTAATAATTAACTGATTATCTAAAATGAATGAGTTGAAACTTATTCAACTATCTCAAAATAATGTGTTATCTCAGGGGAAGGAAGCGACAGCACCCCAAATTTCTTACTGACAAAATAGGAAGGTTCATGTTTATCGATAGATGATCAATGCCTTATTGGATACGAGAACAAAGCGTAATAATTAACTGATTATCTAAAATGCATGAGTTGAAACTATTCAACTATCTCTCAAAATAATGTGTTATCTCAGGGGAAGGGAGGCGACAGCACCCCAAATATCTTTTACTGACAAAATAGGAAGATTCATGTTTTTAGGAATAATAGTCAATGCCTTCTGTGATACAGAAACAGAAGCATAATAATTAACTGATTATCTAAAATGCATGAGTTGGAACTTATTCAACTATCTCTCAAAATAATGTGTTATCTAGGGGAAGGGAGGCGACAGCACACAAAATTCTTACTGACAAAATAGGAAGGTTCATGTTTTCTGGATAGATAATAAATGCCTTATTGTCAATACAAACAAAGCGTAATAATTAACTGATTATCTGGAAAATGCATGAGTTGAAACTTATTCAACTATCTCTCAAAATAATGTGTTATCTAGGGGAAGGGAGGCGACAGCACCCCAAATTTCTTACTGACAAAATAGGAAGGTTCATGTTTATCGATAGATGATCAATGCCTTATTGGATACGAAAACAAAGCGTAAATAATTAAACTGATTATCTAAAATGGGATGAGTTGAACCTAAAACAATTATCTCTCAAAATAATGTGTTATCTCAGGGGAAGGGAGGCAACAAGCCCCCCAAATTTCTTACTGACAAAATAGGAAGGTTCATGTATTAAGGTGTGGCAATGGTAATGGTATGAGGTTCATGTATTAAGGTGTGGCAATGGCAATGGTATGAGGTTCATGTATTAAGGTGTGCTTGCTACAACCTATCATAATGCGTTCTCTGGTGTTTTGTAGTTTAGCATCTCAGAAATAGTGGACAGAAAACATTTACGGCATTTGGGAATACTATACTACATACATGTTCACAGAGATTAACCTGACTGAACCGCCGACCACCTGACAGATCGCCTACCCCTCTGGCGGTGCCGCAGGTGTCGAAACAGTAGGCGAAACGACTTTAGTTAAACAAATGGATACCCCGGTAGGCTGTGATTCTGACTTTCTCTGGGAAAGAAAACAGATGTGTGAGGCAGAAAAATGGGAAACCTAAGCTAAATTTATTTCTATATTTCTTATTGTAGCAGTCTGCAGGGTTACGCGCATAACTTTTAGCCATAACAATTTTGCGTGTAGCTACAGATTTAGAAGATTAACACACGCATTTTTATAAACTAGAGGTACAAAAAATAAAATGAGGTCAGAATGCAATGTAACTGCCAAGACTCATACTAGGTTGTGGCAGTCATATTTCTGGGCCCATTCCACTTTTACGCAGTCCTTAGAGGTACATAAAATAAGCCTTAGCTCAGCAGCTCAGCCCGACGTAGGCTTAGACTTAGTTTAAGTCTTTATAAAATATAAAAGCTTAGCCCAAAGCTAAGGCTTAGACTTTGGTATATCGAGAACGGCATAGCATGCATTTAACTCAAAATCCTAATCTTTAAATTTGACCTTTTTCTAACCGTAATAAGACACCTTTAATGTTATATTCACTCATTGCTGTCCAGGTGACTGCGTTGCCATTTATAAATATTTATTTCTTCTTTATTTACAATAAAATTTTTATTTGTACATTTTCTTATGTATTTTTTATCAACAATCCTCGTTCTAAATTAAAACGGTGTAGCGTTTTTGCAATAAAATATAATATGTCATGACGCAAAGCAGTTGAAACACTGATATCAAAAGAATTCTTAAGACAATTTTTTACCTCACCCATCGTCGTTTGACGTTCTCCTTATAAAAATATTATTTCTATATTTTCTTTCATATTTGTTTTGTCATTTTTTTCATTTTTATTAGTTTTTTGTTTGTCAATAACTGTTATAGTATATGTAACAGAGCCGTTCCGGGCCGTTACGTTCGACCTTACTCTCATACAAGCCGATTATAGAGACATGAACCTACAAACTACCTGTAAAAAATCAACGAATTCCACAATTTGACATATCGATCGTAGCCCCTGGCCCCCCTAGCGTCATGAGTTCGTATTGTTCATACATATTTTGTATGTGTCTGCCTGGATTTTAATCACTTTATATGTGGTTACGTTTTTGTCCATCATTATGCTATGCTTTTGCTCGTCGTTTTATCTGTGTGTACCTATATGCAGCTGTCAGGAACTATCGGAGTCTTACGTGACTGCGAGATTTTGCATGACAGTCTGCGCTGACTATGTATTTTGTCCAATAGTGTCTCCCGTGACCGTAACTAAAGCACGCACCAAAATTTAAATTTCTTACCATGGCGTCTGCCAGGATTTGCACTTGCCCAAGATTTGAAGTTTACCACCATGCAGCGCTGCCAAAATATAAATTTCCTGCTTCGACAGCTGTCAAAATTTAAATTTCTTCCGCTATAGTATAAATAAAAAACATTCACCGCATAAATCAGACCTACGGGACACTATAGCCCATCTTATATAGTCAGCCTAGAGTACACAGATTATCCAGAGACTGCTGCAACGAAAAACGTATAGCTAAATTGTGCTATGGCATTGTTCACTCAGTCTACTTTGACAGGCGAACAACAACACTAGAATGCAAGCAACTTATCGTAAACGAGTCATTAATACGCATAAATTAAACGGTTAAATGTCTTACGAATAATTTACGATAGGTTTTAGAGTGGTAACTCATGTTTTCAACATTAATTAAAACCTTCCAAGTCCAAATAGTTAAATAGGGCTGAAGAGCCCCTGGCGAAAATCATTACATTCCATTGGCACTAATGAACAAGAATTTTATCCCATTAATGGTTTGAGGCTAGGTCTAGTAGTTACTCTTAGGGCCAGGTGATTAAATTCCCAAACAGCTCTGACGTTCGGTTTAGGTTTCGCTGCCAAGAATTCCCGGCCGCACACAGATAGGCATTGTTGGAATGTTAACCGATTGTGCTGTTGATCGTTGTAAAATATTTCTTCATTAACCGTAAGTAATTCGACTAAGGAGTCTCAAATTTCCGTAGGCTACTTATGATACACAGTAGTGGTAACCGCAGTTAGTCTTATGGTAAGCTGGGCGTCTTCAGCAGGAAAGATTTGAGACGCTAACAACTGGGAGGCTCTTCCAATCACAAAAATAGACGTATGGAAAACACGTTTGCCCTTATGACTTTACTAAGTCCCTTAGGGCCTACCTATTCAGGACTGTTTAGTTAAGTGTTCTAATTTTCCTAACTGACTGACTTCCGAAGCAAAAAATTACTATCATTTTCGGTTCAACAGCTGAACGAAGTATCGCGGAATTGATTTCTCTGAGTAAGGTAGGGCCCTGATTCGGTACTATACTACCGTAACGTTGCTCATAAGCCTGAATATTGCCTCCTAGTCATGCTTATGTCCTTAGGACGCCCCATTGCGTAATGCATCTGTATGAATTATTTATAATAACTTGCCTATAACCAATAATTCTCTTATTTATCTGTTGTATAACATACGAAATAAACGCAGAAAATCAAAACTCGTGCTATGTGTTCGCTTCTGACAGCGTCTATATGATATATGTTTTGTCCGTCAGGACCGGTGAGCCATAGGCGCTACGGCATGCGGATACAAGACCCCAAGCCTTACCATGTATCGCTTCCCGTCAATACTGACCGCGAAGAAATACAATTGCCGCGAGAAGGAAAGGTCCACGAAAATTACAACGGCTCTCCGAAATTCGAAACATTCAAATCATCAAGTTTTATTACCTAATTAACTGAAATTATACAATCCTATCAGTTTACGGAATAATACGTCCGACATTAAGCTATCAGGACACGTCGGAACCATGTATGGGCCACAATGGTTAACTGTTAACTGATTAAATTTACGCCTCATGAGCTCTAGGCCTAGTCAAAGCTCACACCATACCATCATGTACACATTGTTTACACGTTCAACATTTATTCAAAATTAGTCGAATTAAAGAGTCAAACAACTTTCAAGTGAGATCGAGATAGGGAACAGCAGAACCTGTCTAGGCCATCTAAAATTTCAGGCGCACCTTTGTTGAGGGCTTAGCGCAGAGGTGGGCAATAGATAGTACTACATGATTTGTCGTTCATGATGTAATGCAATTTTACGACATATAGACGCCATTTTGTTAATAGTACAATGTTTTGAAACGTGAAAATTTTTCAAATCAAAAAAACTTTTGTTCTTGAAATGAATATGGCGTAATTGTGCATTTGTGTTCTTAAATATAAATTTTCATGAGTCCACAAAGCATATTATAGCCATATACTATCATGGAGTCGTCAAAAGTAGTATAAGGTCTGCATTTAACTTAATACTGCGGCAAAGTAAACTAGGTAAATATTGCATCTTCGTCCATG
The DNA here is from genome assembly GCA_030248225.1 of Trileptium ribeirensis. NCBI lineage: Eukaryota > Metazoa > Nematoda > Enoplea > Enoplida > Thoracostomopsidae > Trileptium > Trileptium ribeirensis. The sequence continues at coordinate 8,174 of JASANE010017695.1, forward strand.
GATTTCCAACTTAGGGAATTACCACATATATACTTAGAATGCTGCTTGCTTCTGTGTTTGACATAGCCAAGTGTTAAAGTTAGATTTTACTGCGAAACAGTTTTGTATGATACGTTGTAATATGATCAACTGTTGGATTTACCTAAGATAACCGCAACTATTGATTCCATAAGGATCATGTCAAGTATTTCCCTTTACCAGGGTAGGAGGGGAACCTGACGTGAGAAACATAGGAGAAAAAGTTGATGCTCAGTTTTGAGCCAGGGCACACCTTAGACTTGGACTTGGGATTGGGATATGCTTTAAGCTGTATTTATGGTTACCCTTCGAACGCAAGGATTCTGCATGGACTATGCTATAAAAATACGATCTAAATGAAATTAATAGGACCGAAACTTCTTTGGAGGCTGTAAAAGTTTGCGAAATTCGGGTACCTAGCCGACAGCGATTTCTCTATTGACATTTTGGTGCTTACTTTGTGGTTGGTACATGCCTACTGGCTACTTTCAAATGAAGCTGCTTCCTAATTGAACCGAGTAATAGGTCCTAGAGAGTTCAACGGCTTTTATGCGCAGATTACACCCGGACTAGCCCGGGTTCTGTTCCTGGCGGTGGCAAGTTTATCAAATATCGCACGATACACAAACTAACGCGAGCGTTAAAGGCTTAACGTTTGGCGCTGCATGGTTCAGCCAATAATTACTATCCACTAATGTTTTACATAAAAATGTGTATATCTATTATAAAAATGTGAACTTTTTCTTAAATGTATACGATTTTGTACAAAGAGACCGAATCTCCCATATATTGTCTTAATTTATTAAGAATTCTAATTAACTATTTAAACAAATATTGTCTTAATAATGTCCAATATAACTTTAAAGGCCGGAACTGAAATGTATGCTATGCCGTTTACGACGAGTCTTGTGTAAGGTATGGTTCAATTATGAGACATATTTTAAACCATGACCTAAAGTCGGGGTGCTGTCGCCTCCCTTCCCCTGAGATAACCACATTATTTTGAGAGATAGTTGAATAAGTTTCAACTCATGCATTTTAGATAATCAGTTAATTATTACGCTTTGTTTTCGTATCCAATAAGGCATTGATCATCTATCGATAAACATGAACCTTCCTATTTTGTCAGTAAGAAATTTGGGGTGCTGTCGCCTCCCTTCCCCTGAGATAACACATTATTTTGAGAGATAGTTGAATAAGTTTCAACTCATGCATTTTAGATAATCAGTTAATTATTACGCTTTGTTTTCGTATCCAATAAGGCATTGATCATCTATCGATAAACATGAACCTTCCTATATTGTCAGTAAGAAATTTGGGGTGCTGTCGCCTCCCTTCCCCTGAGATAACACATTATTTTGAGAGATAGTTGAATAAGTTTCAACTCATGCATTTTAGATAATCAGTTAATTATTACGCTTTGTTTTCGTATCCAATAAGGCATTGATCATCTATCGATAAACATGAACCTTCCTATTTTGTCAGTAAGAAATTTGGGGTGCTGTCGCCTCCCTTCCCCTGAGATAACACATTATTTTGAGAGATAGTTGAATAAGTTTCAACTCATCCATTTTAGATATCAGATTCCTCCAATACAATCACTCATACACCACAAAAACCCCCCCCAACCCACTTCCCATAATCAGTTAATTATTACGCTTTGTTTTCGTATCCAATAAGGCATTGATCATCTATCGATAAACATGAACCTTCCTATTTTGTCAGTAAGAAATTTGGGGTGCTGTCGCCTCCCTTCCCCTGAGATAACACATTATTTTGAGAGATAGTTGAATAAGTTTCAACTCATGCATTTTAGATAATCAGTTAATTATTACGCTTTGTTTTCGTATCCAATAAGGCATTGATCATCTATCGATAAACATGAACCTTCCTATTTTGTCAGTAAGAAATTTGGGGTGCTGTCGCCTCCCTTCCCCTGAGATAACACATTATTTTGAGAGATAGTTGAATAAGTTTCAACTCATGCATTTTAGATAATCAGTTAATTATTACGCTTTGTTTTCGTATCCAATAAGGCATTGATCATCTATCGATAAACATGAACCTTCCCATTTTGTCAGTAAGAAATTTGGGGTGCTGTCGCCTCCCTTCCCTGAGATAACACATTATTTTGAGAGATAGTTGAATAAGTTTCAACTCATGCATTTTAGATAATCAGTTAATTATTACGCTTTGTTCTCGTATCCAATAAGGCATTGATCATCTATCGATAAACATGAACCTTCCTATTTTGTCAGTAAGAAATTTGGGGTGCTGTCGCCTCCCTTCCCCTGAGATAACACATTATTTTGAGAGATAGTTGAATAAGTTTCAACTCATTCATTTTAGATAATCAGTTAATTATTACACTTTATTCTCGTATCCAATAAGGCATTGATCATCTATCGATAAACATGAACCTTCCTATTTTGTCAGTAAGAAATTTGGGGTGCTGTCGCCTCCCTTCCCCTGAGATAACACATTATTTTGAGAGATAGTTGAATAAGTTTCAACTCATGCATTTTAGATAATCAGTTAATTATTACACTTTATTCTCGTATCCAATAAGGCATTACTAGTCTATCGATAAACATGAACCTTCCTATTTTGTCAGTAAGAAATTTGGGGTGCTGTCGCCTCCCTTCCCCTGAGATAACACATTATTTCTAGATAGTTGAATAAGTTTCAACTCATGCATTTTAGATAATTAGTTAATCATTATGTTGTTCGTATCAATAAGGCATTTATCATCTATCGATAAACATGAACCTTCCTATTTTGTCAGTAAGAAATTTGGGGTGCTGTCGCCTCCCTTCCCCGTAGATAACACATTATTCTGATAAAGTTCTACAAGTTTCAACTCATGCATTTTAGATAATCAGTTAATTATTACGCTTTGTTCTTAATTCCACAAGGTATTGAATCATTGACTCGATAAACAGTGAACCTTCCAGATTCCGGCCGCGAGCAGACCCGGGGTGCTGTCGCCTCCCTTCCCCTGAGATAACACATTATTTTGAGAGTAGTTGAATAAGTTTCAACTCATTCATTTTAGATAATCAAGTTAATTATTACACTTTATTCTCGTATCCAATAAGGCATTGATCATCTATCGATAAACATGAACCTTCCTATTTTGTCAGTAAGAAATTTGGTGCTGTCGCCTCCCTTCCCCTGAGATAACACATTATTTTGAGAGATAGTTGAAGAAAATTTCAACTCATGCATTCTAGATAATCAGTTAATTATTACACTTTATTCTCGTATCCAATAAGGCATTGATCATC
>JASANE010017696.1:0-33316 GCA_030248225.1 Trileptium ribeirensis
ATACAACTTTACCTAGTAGTGATGAAGATGATTCATTGCGTTTCAAAATTAGTGAAAGTGCCCTTGACTGCATTGACTTGTCACAAATATATGCATATATAGAGTTACAAATATTGAAAAGTGATGGAAAAAATCTACCCCCAAATGAAAAATTTGATGCCATGCAATATGTTTTTGGGTACTGGAATATTTTCATCTGTGCAAATGAAAATAAATGGTGAACCTGTATCATTTAACCAAAGGCATTATCCTTGGATGACATATACACTTTGTATGCCACATATGAATGAGCAGCAAAGATTACAATATTTACAAGGGTGTATTTATGCACAAGCTAGTGCATATACATTTGATAGTTTTGATGATAATAATGGTGGGACAACTAGACAAACATACTTTATATCTTCAACGAGAGCAGAATTATATTTTCCTATCATTATTGATGCACAATTTATGCCGAAATTCTTACCACCAAAAACAAAAGTTGAATTTGAGTTTAGCAGAAGCCCTGCCAATGTTGTTATTTTGCATGATAAAGATAAAAATTATAAACTGCGTATAAATGACTTTAAACTTTATGTTGCTCTATCTAAACTAAGTAAACAAGCTTTGGAAATGCAAGATAAGATATTAAATAGTAGTGGAGCGACATTTCCTGCTATAAGATACAGAATACATACATTTTCTGTTAATAAGGGTCTACAAAATGTTGATTGGACTGTGTTTGATGGAAAATTACCAAGACGAATTTACGTTTGGGGAATAACACAGGAAGCGTATACAGGTGGAGTAAAGAAAAACTTGTTTAATTATAAGTTACCAGATATTAATAGTTTTACACTTTTTCTGAACGATGATAGGTTACCATGTAATGTTGCTTTGCCGTGTAAATCTGGCAACAATTTAAGAGTGTTTCAAAATACACTATATGCACTTAATTATAGAACTGATAAGATTGGACTAACTAGATCTAATTTTGATGGTGGGTATAAAATATTTTGTGTGGATATGAGCAGAGACCACAGCAGTGACTGTAACTATATTTCAAACCCAGCAGAAGGTAATCTAAGGGTCGTAATTGACTTTACAACAGTATTAAATGAAGCAATTGTATTATTTGCAATGGGTGAATACCCTGCAGAGCTGCATATAAATAAAAGTAGAGAAGTATATTGGAATAAAATTGCTTAAAAGGTGATGTATATTTGTTTAAATTGATTAAAAATGGAAAAAGAAATAGCATTTGTTGTTTTGTTACTTTTTATAACACTGCTTGTTGTAAGCATTGATATCAGCATACATGCATATTCACCAAAATGTTATAACGTAAAATATGAAATAGAATGGGTTAGAAAAACAGAAAATGAAACACAGCTTATTGTAAGATTCCAAAATTATGAAAATTGGAGTCATTTATTAATTATATGGGACAACGTTTTTGATAAAATAAAATTGTATACCAATAACAGTGTGTTCATTGGTACGAGCAATGAAGTTAAAGGATTTAGAGCAGAAAAACCAATGGTAGTGACGAAATTTGTGGAAACATTAGCAAAATTTGATTTAAGAAATGTTAGGTTGATTAATGTAGTTGTTAGAAATGACGTCATTACGAAAGTATAAATATTGCTAAAATTGTTGAAAATCAATTCAGTTTGATTTTGCAACGATAGAGTTTGGTGAGCATGGACAACGTTGTTTCTTTTGTGTTGAGCGATTATTTGGTACAGGAAATAAAACAAGCAGAGGCAGAAGTAGAAATATTTGAACACAATTGTAGAGTTACTGGAGAATATATTGATGGTCGCTCAATGGAACAGCATAAATTACAGCATTTGCTGTCGTTGCGCGAAAAAATGATTTTTTCCGTGAAATTTATGACAAAACAAATGAAAAAAGGCATACCGCTAACCATAGCATTTTTTAAGCTTTTTGAAATCTTACCAAACTTTTCTATAAACAACAAAGATTATATTTTAAACTTGTTCAAATAATATCCCAACAGTCCTCTCAAGGGCTCGTGGATTAGGGCTACTGGTGATATCACGTAAAAATAAAACGCTGGATAAGGGTACCGCAAGGTCCAGTGGAAACCCTTAGCACTGCACCACCACCACAATTGCAGAACACGAAAAAAACTTTAACGATAGCTACAGTTTTCATGGGGTTCAAAAGTTATGCATGTTTACTTGTAAATCAGGACTATTGTGCAGAAATAGTCTCAATGAATAAATTAGGTTAGGCTTGCTATACACTACAGTAATTGTGAATAACATTTTAACGGTATATGTAGCTTGTCGTATAGTAAGCAGTATGTGTGAGTACAATTCTAAGCAATATTGTTGACATAACAGTAACATCCGCAGTACAGTAACATGCACTGTACAGTAACATCCGTAATACAGTAACATCCACCCACAATACAGTAACATCAACCCATAATACAGTAACGTCCACCCACAATACAGTAACACCCACAATACAGTAAAATCCACCCACAATACAGTAACACCCACACCCACTGTGGGTGTGGGTGGGCCAAAAGCCCCATTTTTTCACTACTACCAGTTTACCAACACTTGGACCAAATCACCAGTTACCAACACTTGGACCAAATCACCAGTTACCAACACTTGGACCAAATCACCAGTCACCAACACTTGGACCAAATCACTAGTTACTAACACTTGGACCAAATCACCAGTTACCAACACTTGGACCAAATCACCAGTTACCAACACTTGGACCAAATCACCGGTTACCAACACTTGGACCAAATCACCAGTTACCAACACTTGGACCAAATCACCAGTTACCAACACTTGGACCAAATCACCAGTTACCAACACTTGGACCAAATCACCAGTTACCAACACTTGGACCAAATCACCAGTTACCAACACTTGGAGCAAATCACCAGTTACCAACACTTTGATATGCGACAAGAAATACATATTAAGAGTTCTGTAGAATTTCGACTATGAGAGTCGAACTGTTAAATTGATTTTTGGAAATGCTTTGACCTTAATAATGTATTGCTGCAGTATTAAGTGCCCCCCTGGCAAATTGCGAGTGCCCCCCGTTTCATGACCCCTGGCAAAATTTTGTTCTCCCCGGTTCATTGCCTCTTGGAAATTTTTTGTTTCCAATCGGTGCAAAGTACATAAAATTTGATCAAAATTTGTGCTAAAACTCCGTTCTAAAGCCAAAAATTTCGCGAATTTTGTTAAACTTAGCTTCAAAATCGCTTCTCCATCAAAAGCATTTAGGCAGTATTTCTGACACGATTTTTAACCGTTTTTCTCTTGGCAAAATGCCCCCTGGCGAAATAGGATGCCCTTACGGTTCATGCCATTTCGCAAAACTTCCAGGGAATGGAGAGTCTAGTATTGAAAGTGAGGAATACGATATTGTCTCTCGAATCAGTCGTATCAATCATTCTTTGTCAATTGATTTTACCCAATGAGCGAAGTTTTCGATTTGTTAGAACTGACAGATTCTTGGAGATTCTTCTTCGTCCAGAATGTTTTACCTCCAGAATTTTTTTTCAGTTAATGTTCCGGATAATAAAGCTATCCTAGGCTCAAAACCATTATAATACAGTGCTTATAAATGCGTAATCAACTATACCATACATGTCAGCGGTCGGTCATGCCAGGGGTGTATAGGCCCCCCTGGCCGGCCAAATTTTCCTAGGGGTTAACCCCCATGGCCGGCCAAATTTTCGTGGAGGGGTTAGTCGTTAGGACCTTTATTGTTTTTTTTTATTTTTGGTCCTCGCAGCTACATTTTTCGCGTATGAGTGCAGTTTTTGCAGAAAAATTATTAAAATACAAACCCTTTTCGAAGCAATAATTCGTAACCTAATTTTTGGAGCTCATATTCTGGGCATAATAATGGGGTTTTTTTCTTCGACATAAACAAACTCATTAACACCAAAATACACACAGAAACACCTATACATGAACACGTCACAGTATATATTTTAATATTATATATTATATAATGTATATAAAACGTATATATGTATATCGACAATGCAGAGTCGATAATAAAGCTTTAACGCTCAATACAACGTACCAATAAGCCGGGAAAGATATTTTGAGACAAAGTTGTAAAGATTTTCCGCCTTAACAACAGGAAAAATCAGAAAAAACAAGCAGGAGTAATTTGCGCAAGGTTTTGCACTAAGGTCCTACTTCGAAACTCGTCGAGGAGCCGTCAAGCCCCTTCGGGGGCGGTCTGGACCTCGGAGGGGTTACCACCCCTACCATGCCTGCCGGCATGTATAACTATACTGTTTGACAGGTACGGTCGTTTAGTTTTTTCTTTTGTTTTTGCATAATAATTTTGTTGGAAAAATCCGAAAATAATATTTGTGATTTTAATGATTTTGTAGAGAATGGCAAACGTTAAAGGAAGACGGACGATCCAAATAATAAGGTACCGCTTTTTTTAAGTTTTCGAATGCATTAATATAACAAATGTAACGCTCGAGTACATATATGGGTTGTAATTGTGTTAAGTTGGACAATATTTAAGATTGACAGGAAACTGCAGTATTAAGTATAATACTACTCAAGTTAAATGATATGACATTACTATATTATTTAACTATTTAAGTTACCTAGAATTGAGCCAACTTCAGTGATCAATCAATTTAGATTGAACAATGCTCATTTGTTGAAATGTATGATTCTATCATCGTCACAATTTCAAGCTGGAATCACAAATCGCCTTAGTCAAAACGCTCAAACACAACATATTTAATAGTATAACCAAATTACTTCAACCTTAACCAAAAATCTGAAAAGACATTAAATTTTGGTTATCGGGTTTAAATGGGTTATCGCGAAGTCCATTCAAGGGCTACAATCTGTTACTGGCTGTCAGAACATCACCCTCACAGACCTCGACTATACAAACGACGTCGTTTTTCTTGGCGAAATAGAGCATCGGTTATTGCTGGAACGTCTGCCCGACAACGCCAATAAACCTGTTCTGAAAATCAGCATCAAAAAGACCAAGCTATTCGCAACGACCTCAATGGGGCTATAGCTCAACCCGGATCAAATAGAGCAGTATGATTCATCCCTTAAACTTGGTTCTGCCCTCGAGACGCAATAAACCACCACGTCGGAAGTCTGAAGACGCGTGTCTTCAATAGATCAATAATACCCGCGCTGCCGCCAAATCATGGTCTTTATTCAGGTGCGGATTTAATGAAACTTGAATTTAGCAAAGCTAAGTTTAGCGGGTTCAGAAAGTGTTTATCAGGTTCACGAATCCCGAAAACTTATAACCAGCTGAATTTAATGGGCGCGTATCAAAGAAAACAACATTGTCATTTCGGTAATAGCACCAACTATTCCAATTACAATGTGGAAACGTGCATGCTACGCGTTCCCACACCCCTAGCTGTCCGCAACACGAGAAAAGCTATACCCATCTGTTCAAATTAAGAACAACACCAGACGTACTGTGCAGTACTAACGATCAGTTCAGTGCTCGCTACTCCGGTTCCATTTGGCACCGACACCTAACAATTGCAAGCTCTAAGCGTCACGGACGCCAAACCGTGAATGCCGCTGAACTGCCGCATACCCAACTGCCGCACGCATAACTGACGTCCAACTATGACAAGCCTAATTGTCCCACGCCCTAATGACTTAGGCCAAAAAACGGTAGTAAGCACACTCTTGGCGTCGAGGTCCGAAGTCACTATGGGTGGTCGGGTCCCCGTAGGACACCATCGGCGTCGCGAAAACTCCTATGGGTTCGGCGACAGTGGTGCCTCCATAAGGGGGGTTAGGGTGACCTGTCAGGTGGAGTAGATTGGGCCATGGGAAAGAGGGTGACCTGTCAAGGCTACTCCGGGGCCTCGGGGGGTGTCGGGTGTCCGAGCATCAGAGTTGTAACGCACTAGCCCTCCTATGGACATGTATGCCTTTGTCTAAATTAAATTTACTAGTCAGTGCTGAAGAAAACACCTCCAGTTTCCGCAATATATAGTAAGTGTGGTTGTCACAGTTTGTACCGTTTGATTTTCGCTGCATGAGGACAACGTTTCGCTGTGATGTTATAATGTGAAAACCGCAATAGGGCTGTAATATTGGATGTTGCTCTGAGCGCTCTGACTTATAGCGACATAATTTGGGTATTTATTTTCGGGAATAATGGTGCCCTGTAAATGGTTCCCAACTAACTATATATATATTCTTCTAAAGTTTATTACAGTTTTTTTTGTTCTATTTTTCTGACGGAATACAAAAAATAATCTATAGGCGAGCATTAACCCAAGTGAGCCATCGACAAAACAAAAAACCGAATATATACTTAGAAGGATGTCAGGATAGTAAAAATTTAAATAAAACATGACTTTTCATCTAATCATTTACTGCTTTCACTCTTCAGTTATATCAATCGACAAGTATGAAAAAACAGTTGTTTATCATTTCAAGAATCTCATCTTAAAATTTAAACCTTTATTTAAACGATAACCAGGTATTGGTCCTTAAATACAATTATCTTAATTTTTATCCAGATATACTAATTGCTGCGTATTAATAATGCGCTGAGTTCTGGCGTGTCCTGGATTGACCTCAATATTATAAAAAGAAAAAATTAATCTCGCCTATTTAGTGTCAAACTGGGAATTGATTATTTTAGTAGCAACACTAATGCGGCGTTCACATTATAATGTCCCCAACGTTTGGAACCTATGTACACCACACAGTGTCAGGCACACTGTTGACAACAGGGTGTCGCAGACACCCCCATGTTTTTAACAATTTTTTTCAAAGGTAGCTAGTTACGCGTATTACCATTTCTCGACAGTCTCAGGCACACCGTGTCTTCTGGCAGTTTTATTGACAGTGTTCGGAATTATTTGAGCAATGTTCATATGGGCTAGCTACAAATATCCAGAAAAAACTACACATGACAGTTGACTAATAAGCCGCATTATCTATAGACGTTGTCCGCTATAGTTAATTCGCGCCAAAGTGGTAGCTTATAGTGTGTAAGACAATGTCAAGAAAAATGTAGTAGCTAGGCGTGTGTCGTACACCCTCGGCAATTGGTTTACAGTATGGGTGTTACCCTGACTATTTATATGGTAGGGTCGCGCCTACGGGGGGACAAAAGTTCCAAACAGCGGGGACATTATAAATTGAACGCCGCAAAATGCACGTTTCACACTAAAATGTGTGCAAAATTCGGCAGTTTTTACCGTGCTGCGTACGATATGCAACGTTAGTTGTGCGCGACTGCAGTATAAAGTAATTAAGTAACTTTAGTTACATACGCTTGGTCGTTCATAACTAATGTTATGTAACCATAGTCGGACACCGTGTGTTGTTTGTAACACTAGATATTCCTCTATTTCTTTTGAAACTTTAGTGACGTACTGTACGTCGTAAATAACTTTAATTACATATTCATGTTTATATGTAACTTTAGTTACTTAAGCTGCGGCGTGCACAACTAAAGTTACATATCGTACACCGTTCGGTAAAAACTGCCGACTTTTTGCACACATTTTTAGTGTAAAACCTACATGAATTGTGAACACAGCTTTACACAATGTCAGGGATGTGAAATTTGATGTTAAATTTGTGCAAAATTATTCCGCGCGGTCTAATGTAATATATTATAATTAAGTATGGGCGGGGTCCGAAGTTCCAGGTAGATAGCGGAGGCTTCAGGAGGTATCCCCAAGAGGAATTAACCGATCGTCAGCATTACAAGGGTTCCGAGCCTCAGGGGGCATAATCCCCTCTTTCCATATACGCACGTATGGCTATAACATACAAATACACGTGGGTGGCTTTGGAAGGGGGACTCATCCCTAGGGAAATCAGCCGGTCGGCGTGGGGGTCGTCAGAGAGCGATAAATATTTGAAATTTTTGGGATCAAAATTCATCAAAATTTTATATTCCGGTTTTCCCCAAACTTTTGCTAATTTTGCAATCAGTTATTGTACAATTTCTACCCGTTTTCCAAAGATTTTTGTCAAACTTTTTGCCGCAAATTTAGTTCCTTCTTCGACGAGTTAGGAGGAAAGTGAGTACGGAGCCCTAGGGGGATGATACTACTTCCCAGAAATGAATCAGGCAAGGCAATGAGGGAGCACGAGCCTCAGGGAGCATAATCAGCCCTCTTTATATGAATATGCATATCATATTTTAGGGTAATTTTGGCCTGAAAAACAGGTTTGAAAACCACGTATTGAACATACAGAGGCCTATCTAGAGTTGCATTACACTCCAATCTTTGAAATCTTAAGCCAAATTGAACCAGGTTATAGCGGTCGGTATTAACGTCGAGTTTTCTTTGTGAATTTTATGTAAAATTTTACATTTAGTTATATTTATTGGCATATGCCTCCTGTGGTTACAATATCAGTTGTAACACCAAGCCACAGGCACTGTGAAAGTTGAGCCAATTCGGTATATTATCTAACCAATTAACTGTTGATAAACAGCTAAATTTAGGGTTGATAATTGCCTCACACACACAGTTTCAGCTTCAGCTTCGCAACAGATAGAAATAGGTATATGCAAACATTTTTATTCATATGTATTTCATTAAAATTGAAACTAAATTAAAAATAAACTAAATTAAAATTACATTTAAACTAAGCCACCCCACGAAAAAATAGTATTAGTCAATCAGTTTAAATATTACAGCAACTGCAATAATAAACTGTTTGAGAAAGTTATTAAGTCAAAATCTTCAGAATACTAAAAATATTTAACCTGTTGCTTGTTTGCATTTCGACTATCGTTGACCAAACCATTGCCGCCTGGATAAAGCTAAAAGCGTTAAGGCGTGTTCACACGCTCAAAGTTTTTGCTCAAATTTTTATCCAAATTTGAGCTCAAATTTTGATCAAAATTTGAAAGCATCTTTTTTGCATTCTTTGTAAGTTTGAACGTGTAGACACTGTTCAAACTTTTCAAGAAGATTGCTGTAGCCAATCATAGACGAAATGTATTACCTGAAAAAGTTTGGGCTGAAATTTTGATCTCAAATTTTGAAATATCGCATTTTTCCTTTGAAATCCACCGTCAAATTTTGATCAAAATTTGATCAACTTTGAGATCAAATTTTGACATCAAATTTTGCACAAAAAGTTTGAGCGAGTGAACAAGCCTTTAATAATATCATTTCGTTTTTGACGTTAACAGTAATTCTTAAACAAATAACTCTGACTAAATATTGTTGCTTTCAGATGTATCTTCACAATCAAATAAATTAACTTGATATATTAAGACTGTGTTGAAAAGAGAATGTATTATGTCTAAGCATTGGCGTCTAGTTGTTTTTAGCCGATTAGTGCTTATGATTTGACCTGGTTAGCGATTAGTGCTTATGATTTGACCTGGTTAGCCGATTAGTGGTTATGATTTGACCTGGTTAGCCGATTAGTGCTTATGATTTGACCTGGTTAGCCGAAAAAAGCTATGTTTCTCCTTCACGCGGTGCTAGTGAAGTATCTAATTTGACATCACGCGGAAGACAATAATTATGTTTTATTGAATGATTGGACAAATGAATAGATATGAAGCTATAATGATTTTAGCTTTCAATAAATACTTTAGGTATGTATGAGCAAAAGCTAAAGAATATTTGTTTCAAATATGACCTGAAATTGGCGTGTATCGAAATATATAAATTGTACTCAATTTGGCTATATTTCATAATTAAATGGATTATTGAACGCATGCGTTATTTGGGGAGAGATTATAATTGGATCAACCTAAAATAAGCATTACACTACACGTTAAACGTGCACTAAGTCGCCGTAAAGCTATCACAAGCACTAATTTCATGCAAATTCATTTTATTCATGGCGATATCTGTAGCATTACATGGACTAACACCACCAGGACATTCACCTCGTTCAGAATTTTCTCCTAGAAAACTTGTTACTCGAACAGTCACGACAAACTCAGAAACCGTTGTTAGTGACTGTTTCATTGTAAAAAAATTCAGCCACTTCAGCCGTTTTTAATGCAATGGCACAATAAATATAATACTCCAAAAATGCTTTAATAGAAAAACTAGGGCGGCCATTTTAATCACATATCAAAAACACGTTATTTCTTATTGGACTGACCTTAAAAACGAAAAATTTAACAATTTTATGTATCACAAATTTTAAGAAAAATTATAATTTGAAAAATTCAGCAAATGCAATTGATATATTGTATTCATCAACCTGATTAGATATAGACTCATTATAATATTTTACGTACACCTTTATATTGAAAAAGTTTTAAAATTTAACTATTTTTGGTGAAAAAATTTAGAAAAATTGGCCCTGAATCCTTGAGCATGGTTTAAAACACTTAAACTTGGTTTAAAAGGATGTAATCTACAAATAATTTAGCAAATTTGGTCTTCCATCTTCCCGCAGGGCTAATATCATATTTAATTATTCCAATATCCAAATCAATTTCCAATTCCAAATTAATATTGTTGAAACTTTGCAGTGTCTAATGTAAACATTTAAACACATACTCATAGAAACATCTGCTTTATCATGTATTAACAGTAGTTGCAAATTAACTGCATCACCATTTAGAAAATAACTGCAATTTCATCTATGGGTTATTTAAGTATTTCCGCACATATTTTGAAGCTAGCTTGCAACGTGTAACCATATCTGACAATCACAATATGCCCACACTCGCATTGCAGTACATAAAAGATACAGCGATTATTTATGTTCCTATAATCCCGTGAATTAGATAGTATTTTCGAGTTTAGTAGACTGTTTCGAAATTCGAGACGACTATGTGGCTTCCCTCGTTTTTGCGAACATAAACATCAGTGTTCAGTGAGATTAACTACAAATAGGCAGAAAACTATCAAGGCCAACCACTGCATCAAACTTTATAATGACATTTTGGCTTCCCTCGTTTTTGCGAGCATAAACATCAGTGTTCAGCGAGATAAACTACAAATAGGCAGAAAACTATCAAGGGCAACCACTGCATCAAGCTTTATAATGACATTTTGGCTTCCCTCGTTTTTGCGAGCATAAACATCAGTGTTCAGTGAGATTAACTACAAATAGGCAGAAAACTATCAAGGCCAACCACTACATCAAGCTTTATAATGACATTTTGGCTTCCCTCGTTTTTGCGAGCATAAACATCAGTGTTCAGTGAGATTAACTACAAATAGGCAGAAAACTATCAAGGCCAACCACTACATCAAGCTTTATAATGACATTTTGGCTTCCCTCGTTTTTGCGAGCATAAACATCAGTGTTCAGTGAGATTAACTACAAATAGGCAGAAAACTATCAAGGCCAACCACTACATCAAGCTTTATAATGACATTTTGGCTTCCCTCGTTTTTGCGAGCATAAACATCAGTGTTCAGTGAGATTAACTACAAATAGGCAGAAAATTATCAAGGCCAACCACTGCATCAAGCTTTATAATGACATTTTGGCTTCCCTCGTTTTTGCGAGCATAAACATCAGTGTTCAGTGAGATTAACTACAAATAGGCAGAAAACTATCAAGGCCAACCATTGCATCAAGCTTTATAATGACATTGAATTTAATGAATGTTCGCTGGTTTATTACTACATATTTCCAGTGCTTTCTTACCTAAGTCATGAATTTCAGGCGACTGTCCGATGTATATTTCACCACTTAGAACTCACATGACATCGATACCTATCTGTCCATATCTATTCAATAAAATTCTGGAGTTGTTGTGCGAGGTGATGTATATCAAGATTTTTTTAGGTTTTTAGCAAAATTCTACCGCACTTTGTACCATCCCGGTACTAGTATTCACAAATCACGATGATCATTAATAGTCTGATATGCAAATCCTGTATATCAGAGCTCCAAGCTGAAAATTAAATTGTGACATTTGTGTTCTTCAGACCAAAATACTATTAATATTGGCAAAATTATAGACATTTGTTGTAAACTTTCTAATTTGTCGTTCATCTGCAAGACATGTTCTCAAAATTGCTGTTGAGATAGGTGAGTTTTCAGCTGAATGCGGCACTGATGTTATAACGTATACAAAAGTTCGAAACAGCGGGAACATTATAACGTGAACGCAACATAAACTCCTGATCTGAGGAACTAAATAATTAAGTATCTAGAATATTATGTGCTTCTTGTGACAGCCTGTGCGGTATCTTTCTAAATGCATTTTAGTGTACTCTCAGATATAAACTGAAATACATGCGAACAGCGTATATATTAGTATTTGTAACTGGTAATCCATGACTAACGACGGCACGTTCAAGTAATTTTTCATCGACAGGGACGACAACTCAAATAGGTCTAGTAATCGAGAGGGGCCCGGTAATTATTAATCGCCGCTTAACTTAAGGGTTTTTCTATCCAAAGCTACAGATTGGAGGGGACCTAGGCCACGGAACCACCCCTGTCTACAGCCAGGGACAACAACTGAAATAGGTTTAGTAATCAAGAGGGGCCGGTAATTATTAATCGCCGCTTAACTTAAGGTTTTTTGCTATCCAGAGCTACAGATTGGAGGGGACCTAGGCCACTGAACCACCCCTGTCTACAGCCAGGGACAACAACTGAAATAGGTTTAGTAATCAAGAGGGGCCGGTAATTATTAATCCCCGCTTAACTTAAGGTTTTTTTGCTATTCAGAGCTACGGATTGGAGGGGACCTAGGCCACTGAACCACCCCTGTCCACAGCCATGGATAGCAAACGAGTTTAAGACTTTGAGCCAACGAAAGAACCTGAGGACCGGTGCGAGTTAGCAATTCATATTAGCATTGGGCAAAAGCCGCGAACCTCGTCAGCTAACGGCTAGCCGTCGGCCTGATAGCCGTGGGCCACGTCCCCAAAATTTTGTGGGCTTCCCGACTGTTCGCCGTTTGACTTCAAAACTGGCGATCGAGAATAAAGTATTGTGTGTATGCATTGAACGGCTTTTAGGGTTTTAATTTAGTCTAACTAATTTTGAGTCAGAACAATATAATTGATCATGACTTTGTCAAGTGAAACTTGCTTGGTTGGAGTCTCGACTTAGTTTTCACTGACACTTGGTAAACACGGAGTTAGTTGTAATTCTTAAAATTCGTATATTTACACTAAAATACATCCAATGGATTTTTATTTTAATAATTCTCAGTCTGGCATATTTAGAGCCCGGAACATATCACGAATTTCGTGAGTTTTTGATATATTTTGTTTTATCTACTATTTCGGAACTTGACGAATTTGTTAGAACATTATTTGAATTTTAATGATATATCATATTATTCGGAATGTGGCTAGACAATCAAAAATTCATTTTTCATCGCTTCGAAATAAGTCATATCATAAATTTTTCGGCTGCCATTGCATTTGCGTCCAAAATACATAAATAACAGTTTTCATGAGCCGTACCGGCACTATTTCCCGGTGCCCACTGCTTGATTGAGTTACGACATAGTTTATGTTTTTGGCCAATACTATGTTTTTCTTATTTTTTGTCACGGTGCGCCGAGAACATATGTCACTAAGGATTTTCTAATGTGAATTACAATTCGTAAAACAGATCAAGAGGTCTGATAATATTACGGCTGCACGAATTCCGTTTTTAGATATGGATGCTGGAAAGTTATAATCTGCAAAATTTTAACCCGGCAATGCATGTAACAGGCCAACGACACACCCCTAGATGCTACATTTTTGTTTTTACAGTATCGTACACACCCTTACCTACCAATTTGGCATGAAATAACTATAACGGACACTGTCGGCAGTTAATACGGTTTATTAGTCAACTGTGATGCGTAGTTTTTTCTAAATTCTCCATATTTGTATGTAGGCCATATGAACGTTGATGAAATAATGCCGCACCCTGTCAGTAAAACTGCAAGAAGACACGGTGTGTCTGACATTGTCGAGAAGTGACAATGCCCTTAGCTAGCTACCTTCGAAAAAAAATTATAAAAAACATACGGGTGTCTAAGACATCGTGTTGTCGATAGCGTGCCTAACACTCTGTAGTGTACATAGGTTCCAAACGTAGGGAATATTATAACGTGAACAGCGCATAGTTTTGTCCTGCTGGCAGTACAGCACAGTGATTACCCAGTAATTTGAAAAACTATTGGTCTTTATAAATTGCACGCGTCCAGTAAATTTGTAGGCGCAATCAAGTCCGAATACTTTCAAGATTTCAAAGTTTTGTAGCCCCGTCGTTATAAAGGCTAACATCTGTTACTGCCCATAACTTAATGTAGCGTTTACGACATAAAGAACCCACCATGTGAAAGTTTTGTCCACCCTGGGTGTCTCTGCCACCATCAATTTTATGGTGTCTTGGACACCATGGTGTTTATGATGGTATTTTCAGATCGTATACATAGGCAGTGTACTGTCGGTGATAGTATGGTGTAGACTACACCATAAATTTTGTATGGTGTTAGCTACACCATGCTGTTATTAACACGTAGTATATAATGCGTTTGTGCATGGTGTCCTTGACACCATCAGTAAAAAAACAATAGGTAGATTAAGACACCATAGCTACGTTAATGGTGTCTCATACACCATCCTTTGCATTACATAGTGTGGGTATATACCGTATACCACTGGATGGTGTGGTCTAGACCATAGAGGGACAAAACTTTCACATGGGGGTCCTTTATAACGTAAACGCCGCATAACTTAATAGTCGTGCTCTGTCGGGATTCAATCATCTCGACTAGACAGGTGTGGTCACAAATATTTACGATCAAAACATACCAATGAAGCCTGCCTACGATAATCAGGCTACTGAAATCAGGCCCTTGGGACTCATATTTACATCAACTATCTTGTCTGAGATGGGCTTTCTGCCGTAATGTATGTTTTCTTTGAATCAAGACTACAAATTTTGTGACGATGTTAGCAAATATTATTTTAGACAACACATTCCTAGGATTTTCATGCAAATTGTAAGATCAACATCACTATCAGGCATTCATCTGTTTTAGAAAATAATATCGTGGCAGCAGTGTTCAGTGATTAGGCCAAAAATGCTTTGTCAGACACATCAGCACATACAATTTGTTGTCTCAGAACTGAAGCTGAGTAAAACGAGCTTGCGGCATTGTATCTATATATATATAGGATAAGATTATTGCTTTGTTGAATCCTCGCTTAAGCTAAAATATGTGGCCACCGAGTCTCGAATACCTGGTTTTCTGCATACACAGCTGTCGTGCCATCATTATACATCGATTGCCTTAAGATGTGTGCACCTAGGGCCGGATTCTGTCACACAGTCAAATCCGGTTCGAGACGTTTTGGCATAGCCCAGCTGGTCCTTGCAAAATAAAATGCACAGCCTAGCTAGACCAGCCGTTTGTATTAGCCGGGCTGAGCCATGTATCTTATATTAATAGAAGGCGTTGACCATTGGAGCGTATTTATTTAGTACTAGTTTCCATGAACTAACTACATACATGCGCTTATAGGGAGAGGCGGGAGTCGCCGGGGATAGGAGATGGTCTATCCCCCACGATCACCTCTCCCCCGTTGAACGTCTACCTCCCCTAAGCCGACGAATCTTCGTCAACTGTAACACATACAATGAGTTACCCTATGGGACATCGGACCCGCTTGGCAGGTCATCTTAAAGCAAGGCAAAGCGCCTTTACTCCAACTGGTTGGTCAAGCGCCCTTGGCGTTGCCGCAGCTATCAAACACACATGCGGCGAAGGTACCGCACACTCCACCCCCCAGCGCCGAAGGCTCCGCACCCAACCCTAACGCTGAAAGCGCCGCACCGCCCATGCCGCCCCCCGTTCAACGCCCTTGGCGCTGAAGTGGCTGCTGCGCTATAGCCGCCTATGTGTTTGGCGCCTACTAGACGGCACTCGTCCCTCTTGGGGGCGCCTCACGTGCCAAGATGTTAGGGGGGGGAGAACGCCGCTCTTTTTCCCCCCCGCCGACCCTGCCTCCCCTTTTTCCGCCTCTGCCACTTCGCCGCAGTTTCCTCCCTGCTTCCCCCCCCTCGGCGCTCCCCGCACCGGCGCTCACTCGTCCTCGCGCACACCGCTCCACACCCATCCCGCACGCCCGCACTCGCCCCCCCCGGCCGCGCCATCCCCGCCGCGCCGCTCCAGCCGATTCCACCGGGCCGCGCCCTCACCCCCTTCTGGGAGGTATCCCCCCTCTGCGAGGACTGCCCCCCCCGACGCCCTATCCTCGCTTTCTACACCGAACGGATTTCATACGCGAAAACCCCCCCCCCCTCCCCACACACTATAAATAATGTCTACGCATCCCAATTACAATTTCCGTTCAGTTTCATTAAGTTCGAGTTGTCTAAAACTATAAGAGAGCTTCACAGCGCGCGATCCGTTGTTTTAGACATAACCTGTTGACCTGCAACTTGTAGTAATTGTTAAAGTCAGGTTCACTTCTCAAGTAATGTCTTTCTATCCTAACCACTGTTTCTGTCGTGTTTTTGCAAGTCAATATTTTCGTTACCGGACAAGCTCAAAGCCGAGCAGTACTTAAGAGATGTCTCTGCAGTACAGCCTGAGCTAAACTATCGTTTACACGTTTAGGTCATGTATTTCCAAGTTGAACACCTGCATACGCAAAATACCCGTAAAAATAACGTTAAAAATTGCGCAAAATATATTCTTTTTCGAAAGTTAGCTGCTACAAATTACGCAATCGGCAGTAGTAGTAACTATGCATCAAAGCATTTTATACACTGCATAACGTAAGTCGAGGCCGGGCTTTGTGACAATTTTATAGCCCAGCTCAGCTCATAACTAACATATTTACAGGGCCTGGCACGGCTCTTAACATGTCATCACACCTAGTTCAGGCTAGCCAAGCTGCGTATTATCGCAGTGGCGGGTTGGAACAAAATCCGGCTTTAGTGCACACACATTAAGGTAAATGGTTTATGGGGTTTCAGGAGGTTTACTATCAACGGACCCGATGTTCAAAATGTAGTCTGTTTTCATTTGTTTGGTTATGCATATATATAACCTAATTAAACCATATATATTAGGTTTTTATAACCTATGAATACAATGATTTGGTTATGTAGAGTCGAGCACGAATATCTGATGTAGTTCTTAGGATTTCAATGGATTTAGGGTCAATAGAACGGATTTCCAGAATATTGTACGTATGTTTTCAGTAGTTTGGTTACGTAATGTACATATTATCCAGAATTGTCTACATAGGT
This sequence comes from Trileptium ribeirensis, assembly GCA_030248225.1. Lineage (NCBI taxonomy): Eukaryota > Metazoa > Nematoda > Enoplea > Enoplida > Thoracostomopsidae > Trileptium > Trileptium ribeirensis. The sequence continues at coordinate 17,208 of JASANE010017696.1, forward strand.
ATTTTCGAACGCCTGAATCCGATGGTGTTGTTATCTAGAAACTAGCACTAATACTTCATGTGTTTTCAGTTGTTTTAAATGGGTTTAGGGTGGACGAGATTTTACAGTTTTCAAAAAATCAGGATTGCAGAGCTTTTAGGGTGGTATAGACTTTTAAACGTAGCCCGCTACAGGTGATTATACAAAATGATAACATAAATAAAATCACGCTCGTTTCGTTTCACCCTCTCATGCGAGATACCAGTATAAAATGGTAACAAAGGAAATATCTTTGTGTTCCATTAAATGACTAACAAACTTTTGGAACGAAATGCATGGACATCAATACCTCACCGAAAAACTTGTCAATACATCTACTAATTGATAATTGGTGCTCAAATCGGCGTCAAATAACTAGATTCTCTGCTGGGACCGTTGCATTTTGTTTATTATCAGTTTCGCTTGTACATAGACCATGCTATTTATCTGACAGCTTTCGTACCATATCCTGGTTTGTACCTAGTTCCTGCGATTTTTAGGTGGACGATTCAGCTTGCAGGTGTGCGAAAAACAAAGTGAAACTTCGTTGCATAAAATGCTTTAAACGAGCATCACGGGGAACAGCCTTAGGTCGCTAGGTTTGATTTTACCAAATTATATGTATTTACTTCCTGCTTTATGCGCGTTCATAGAAAACTTGCAATTTTCGAACTAGATACTGCGCTGAGACCGTTTGAATTCGCACCATCATTACTTTTAAACATCGCTTATACAGAGGAATTCATGAAATTGAACGATTCTGGCCCAGAAAATGTTTTCGCCAATTTGCAGCTATATCTGAATTATCGATATGAAACCGACAGTACGCGCTTGTGACAGAGCCGACAAAATCCACAGTAAAAAGTTGAGCCAAATAGTACCAACAATTCGAAAACCTTTATTACAGCGAAATATAGGCAAGTTTAAAATCATCGTTTTGGTTATGTCATATACATTTCGTAGTTTGGACGATGTTAGGAATATACCTATGATATAGTACCGGTCGAACTACTGTCAAAATATATACAAAATACCGCCTATCATATCCAATCTACAGCAACAACTGTGATGCCAACTCTATTTCGGCATGAAAATTGGTTATTTTTACACTATTATTCAGTTGCTAAGAGATTATCGGTTAGATATTAGGTCTCAAATTGCATTATCTCAAGTCACTTTATACTTTGAAAATTATATCTAATTATTTTAGCGCTTTTGACCATCTTATAGACGGAAACAAAAAAAATTGACTTGATTTCCGTTTAAAATTTGGTCTCAGTTGATTGACACTTACTCAGAAAAAATGGGACATACAAATATGTGATTTCAATAACGTGTCCCAATGGTTAATCGCAGTATACACTAATAACATTGAAGATATCCACACAACCGTTCATGAGCTGTAGTTGTTGTTGTAATAGAAATCTACATTAATGCAGTAACCGAGAAACAGAATATCTTTCAGCAGAAAAGTTGACAAATAATGGTTTTGTAGTATTTGTCTTAACCTATTAATGATTTCCAGGTGACACTTTACTTAGCCTACAGCTTGGAAGAACGCTTTGATGTGTCCGTATTTCAGTTCATGAACTGGAGGTGTCATTTTTTGTCGAATTTATGTTTTATATTACCTGGACTAACCTAACGATAATTAATGGTATTTATATAACGTTCTAGACATACACTGAACCGTTAATAATTTTACTAATCAACGCATCTTTAATTTCAGTGAATTCGAGCATTTTCGTCCAATATGATTTGCGCTGTTAAGGCGTTTGTTTTTGCGTACTTATCAATTGTGTTTTACGGTTGTCAGAATGTCGACGGGTAAGTGGTTGATGCAGCGTTGTAAGTAGAAAAATTAGAATACATTGGTTTACTTCGGACATTGCATTACATTACAAAATCCTCAACTGCTTCAATCCACAGTCAACGCTTTGCCCGAGTGACTTGCAGCTACACTGGATGCATTCATTGCAATGTCAATTAGTTTTGCCATTTTGGTATAAAATCATTATGTAGTAGCAAACAGCCAAACTAAATTTGCGCGTGAAAAATTGTACATATCGATGCATTTTTCAATGTCAATACACCAAAACACTGATGGCATAAAAGACCATCAATACATCTCAATTAACACTATTTTAGGCAAGCATCGTGTCAAATACCTAATTTCGACAACGGAGAAATGCTTTACGTCGAAGAGATCAAGCTGGAAGGTCAAAAGTTTGTCCGAACACACCCGGGTCTAATCACGTACGCTGCACATGGTACCACTATCAAATATCAGTGTAACGATGGGTATTACCCCAAAGCGTTGGACGGAGAAATCGCTTGTACCGATGGCAGTCTTGATTATCAAGCGCCGTACTGCATGCGTAAGTAGTTAAGTGTATATTTGCAGAAGGGCATAGATATAGGTAAAAAGAATCCGAATCATACTAAGTTTCCCCCTTCACTTAACAACCGCACAATCTTTTGTCTCGTTGAGCCTAAGGCTAGGCCTTAGCCTGAAAGGTCTAAGCGCAAGTCTAAGTCTAAGACTAAACCTAAGATTAAACCTAAGCTTACCCTTGACACACAATTGAATTTCAATTTTTAACTCCGCTATAGGGGGAAGTTAACATGACCCAAAAACCCAACACAATCCTAGCATCCTATGCAATTTCGCACAGTATAACAATTAATAGTATTTCAAAAATACCTATCGGAACGAACTGCGTATAGCGCAATATGATTTCTTTGGCAACAATTTACTTTGAACATAAGGTGTCCTCGATTTTTTGCATAAAAGTTGGGTTGTACAAAACATGTTCAACGTTTACACGAGCACAGCAACAATTTTCAGCCACATCTTATCGCTATTGGGGCAGATACATTAACAATAAATACAATACAGTGCTATAAATACAATAAATTAGGGCACATTCATTGCGTTCTCTGATGCAACGATTCGAATTAGTTTACATTGTGTGTATTTGATTTTGAGATCAGAATTCGTAAGCACCGAATGAATCGCAACAGTCTATAAATATTTTTAGACATAAGCGACAATTTTATACCTTATTACAGACACGAGGCTTGGCAACAGTAACCGTGTGGGGTGTAAATAAAATGTATTTTATGCTGTTCTCGATATACTAAGCCTCAGCCTGAGCTAAGGCCCTGATATGAGACATACACTAAGTACAAAGCTGGTCAAGAGGCTGCCGCCCCAAACCTCCGCATTAAGCTGTTCTTGTTTCTAACGTTATAACGCCCTCATGGTTATTTGAGGCAGGAGAACAAATAGTAATCTTCTGGATGTTTTGATAGCCAGCACCCCATCTGTAAAACTACAAAACCCCATTAAATGCAAGTGTGACTGTTGTATAGTAATAAGTTTTTAGCAATGGTTCTAGTTGTATTAAATGTGCTTGCATCATAAAGCCCTGCAATTACTTCCTAAAATTCTTTAATTGAGTTACTAACCTAGCAAGGTGCGGTTTGTGCGACGACTGATTGCAAAAGCAGGTGTATAAACCATTTTGTGGACAGAATGAAAAAATACATACGTCTAAAGATAAGTCTGCACTACGAAGCGATAATTGTTTCTGCATTTTTTATTGCATTACCATCGTCGTAACATTAAGCTTAACTTGAAATGGTTGTATTTCAGAATCTTGCGCCGCGCCTCCTGTGTTAGTGAATGGCGATTTTGGCTTGGACGCTGAAGACATTGTGGAAGGAACAGTTGCCACTTACTTTTGCTCCGAAGGATATTATCTAGTTGGCGTTTCATCGACTACGTGTACCGCTAACAACGCACAGTGGTCTCCGAACCAGGCGCCCGAATGCAAAAGTAATCCCTCTACAAACAGTATAAGATATATATTTCTATGTTACGCAGTGAATCTTGAAATAAACTATATCAAACAGTTGATTTGATAATTTGGCAATAGGGTTATTGGCTTAGGTTTGTGGGTACAATATGCCATGTCACCTGAACTGTTAAAATTTATATAAACATAACTTTTGCGGTTACCATGTTATAGACGAAAATAACAAAATTCGACTTGATTTTGACCTAAAAGTGGGTGTTTCCAGTCTTCAAAAAGTAACCATACAGATAAATGCATTGTTAATGAATTGAAGAAAAATTAATTGAAGATATCCGCTTATTCGTTCTCAACTATTACCGTTGGTGTAATAAAACATCGCATTAGTGCAGTAACCAAAAAACTTGATAATCTATAGTTTTAATTAAAGAAAAAAATAAACTTTAGCTTCTTCTACGGCCTGGATTTTTGCCGAAATAATATAGTCTAGTATATATAAATTTTTTAACATGTAACCGTTGGGTTTACCCTAAATAATAGCAACCATTCATTGTTCCCTTGGTTCTACAGCTGCTAAACCTATATTTATGGTTTTCAGTGGTTGAACAAACGAGAAATATGCATGGGTTAGGATACCAAATCGTCTTTCCAAAAGTCTAGTGGTTTTCTAACAGTGTTGCTGGCTGTAGCTGTGGAAGTCGGGTAGTTTGATTTATGTGTGTATTATTGCCACTTTGGTACGGTTTATTGCTGTTAACTACTTTCTGCCCGCTCTAGATTAAACTGGGACTAGTACTAGAACAAACAATCTATAACTACATCTGCAGTTTTTTCAGACATCTTATGAAACTTAAACCACAGCTGGGTAAACTCAACTGTGATAGGTGTGTGCAACAATTCTGAGCTAACTAACACTGGTAAACTTACGGTTCTGAAACATTGTTCCACAAGTTATTGTCGGATTTTTTTTCAATTTTCTTGCGTTTTTCATTAACATTTTTTCACAAATAAGTAGATAATCGAGACCAGATAATGAAATGTTTATCTTACAGCCAAGTCTAGACATGAAGCATAAAGTTTTGTAGTAGTTTGTCACGGAAAACTGTCATCAAACTTGTTTACATCTGAACATAAAAACGCAAACAAGACCTTTTCAATTGAGTTTTGTTGACTAAACTACATATATATTTCACAATATGTTTTAGTCTGTAGCATTCATATTTTGTTGATGTGCAAGTTGCCGGTTTGGCAGTGAAAATAGTAATATGCAAAACACAAGTCCTTCACAGGACTTACTCATTGAAACTCAAGTGTCATTAAAACTGAAATCCAACGCAGAAAATTTAACGTCAGCGTTTAGGTAGCTCAGTTTAATTATTGCACGTGCATTAAAAGTCGAAAACAATATCTCCAAATAGGTACGGTACTCCACTGATGCCAGGAATAACACGTAAAAATGCAACACTAAAAATTTTACACAACTAATTCTTACCAAATTAATAAGCCAACAAAATGAACGATACTCCATGCGAACCGACCAAACCGCGTTATAATAGTCACTGTTTTTAAAATCACCCAGAAACAGTCTGAATCAGATCAATCTGAATCATGAGAAAACGACAATGAATCTGTTTCGATACCACCAAGTAATGCCCAAAACACTTAATCATTCGAACTATGAACAAATCAATGCCTCTTATTTTCAATATTTTCCCAGTAAATTTTATATCATAAAATTTAATATATATTTTAATAACATGACTAATACTTTATATACTACTGAATTAGCACAGACGTTGCAAAGAATTCCGAAGTAATCAAAGATATTTTGGTAAATTAGAAATATGTGATTTGACAGGAGGAAAGATGATATATTTCCAAAGTTCATAAATATGTTTGTAACTATCTGCTGCACAAGCGCAATAAGCAACAAGAGATAGAAAGCTAGGTTGATATTTTAGTTATTCAGAACCTCTCTAATCTGTTCTATGGAGACGGAAGAGATTGAAAACAGGTCGAAAAGCCGAGCAGCAGATTTTTGTCCAAGTAGTACTTTAAACATACATTAAGTACCCTGAGGTTAAACGATGTTCACCGGACATTGAATAACGTACACATTATACGTCAGAAATTCCCAATAAGGTACCAAGCGCTTTAATAATGTGTAATAATATTTAAATAACAGAAAGAGAAGGTATATACCATTTAGATGGCCGAACATTAGTCGTTCAAAGTTTCTGCAATTTCCACTATGGACAATGCAGAAATACGAAACATCTACTGACGTAGTTGATGAATAGATTCGCTGATAACTTGCACGCCAAGATGCAGTTCAAACATAGTTGAGCCGACATTTGTAGTCCATTCAGCTTGATGTTTGCACAGTTGTTCGCCAAACTCATTGAACTTCGATAGGAACTGTGCGCATTTGATTTTAATCCGAGTCAAAGTCATTTCTTCACCGAATTTCTGCTCAAGATTGTCAAGTTTGGTTTTGAATTCAGTTTGTTCATTTTGTCATTGAAGAAACGACTGCGATGAAGTTAGACCAGATAGTTCAGACATTTTCTCTGATACTGATATTCGTTCTGACATATCGTGTCCATCGATAAGCTCGATGTTTGGTGGAATCAATTCACTCACACATATCTTATCATCCGCCTTCGAAGTGGATGGCATTGGCTCGTCACTTTCAGTCGACGGAACGCGCAATGTCTGAGAGGTCGGCGGCATTGGCTTATTTTCTGCAATTAACGAAGAACGTAAGATTTATTGCCAGAGTGATTGTAGCTGCTTTGATCGAGATGCCTTAAGAACATTGACCAGTAGGAACCACTAAAGTTCGTTGTATGTCCGTAAGTTAGAAGTATATTTTTGAACTGCTGACGGGTCAACGTGGCAACGAGTTTGAGTAGTCAGCGATATACCTGGTCTTGCTCCGGTTGATTAATATCGATCAAAACGAACAGAAAGTGCACGATTTTGTGAGCGAATGCAGCCGAACAGCTATACTGCTGCAAGTCGTGAACAGATGGTACGTAGTAAGTCGAGTTGTGATGCAAGTTGTGTGAAAAAACTGTTGAATGAGAATGATGTTGGATATGTCAAATGTCAAATATGGATCTTACGCTACAGTCACAATCATCATAGCGACAGAAGTCTTCTGACCTGATGCACGTTTCTCTATGATCATAGTGAGATCTTATATACTGTGGAAGACGTTCAGGCCTCATGCTAAAGCTGTATGGTTTCGGCTTAGTAGTCATGACATTAGATTTCCAGAAATTTTGATAATTCGAATGTAAGAAAGATTGAAGAGTAGACAAAACAGACCTTTATGAGTATGACCCCCAAGATAGTAAATTTAAATAATAAATTAAATTAATAAATAAATAAAACAATAAATTAAAATGAATTAATTTTATCCTTAATATCATCTGAAATTAGGTAAGATAAAATATATAAAACCCGAAAGTAATATAATAATAGTTCCAAAAAGATTAAACAAATTCATCGGATTTCTAGCTGAGTTTTCGTGTTAGTGCTAAGCTCTAGTTGCGACGAGGTCTAAGGTGATAACGACCTAGACCATTAGCTTTCAACGTGAGAGCGTCTATGTGAGTTGTAACGTTCTCAGAAAATGGAACATATACGCGAGCAACATCGTTAGTCTCAGAAGTACCTGGCGATGCTAAGTTTGAGCGTGAAACAGAAGGACCATAAAAGCGCTTCAAGTGCGTAACATTGACTCGGAAACTGGATTTATCTGAGAAGTCACATGGTCAAATCAGAGCTGTGGTGGGATTACATTTAGAATTCTATAGGGTACTCCAGACGAGTGTCTCAATTTTGTAGTTAAGCTTTTAGTTCTTTTTAGTCTGAAAAGTTGAACTCGATCTCCAATAGAAAAAGTGTGGTCTTTAGTATTGCGATCATAGCGAAATTTTTGATTTGTTTGTGACTTGATTTGTCGATTTTAATGCAGTTTTCCAAGTAAATGATAATTTTTTAGTTACCTCACTCACATAGTTCTGCTCATTATCAGTGATTTTAGTGTTAAGAAATAGTGCGACATCTCAGCTGTTATATCAGAAGCTGCATATGCTTCAACCCATTTAGTCAACTATTCTCTGATAACCACTTTGTATTTCTGCCCGTACTTTGTCCTCGGAAGTGGCACTATTGCAATTCTGTCAAACGGTTTTGTCACCTCAAGGGGTTGTAATGGTATTTTACTTGTAGTTGGTTTGTCCTTGTTAGTTTGACAATAGAGGCATCGTTTCACGTACGTAGAGACCTCACTATTTACCACAAGCCAATTGTAATGTGTTATGATTTTACTTAAAGTTTTACGTACACCTATGTGTCCTCCAAAGAAATCGTCATGATGAATTTGTATAATTTCTGGACGTAGTACTGAAGGCACCACGAGCAAAAGTTTTCTTTTATGAAATTTATATAATATTCAGTTGATAAGTTTATAGTTTTTAGCTATTTCAACAAAAGTGTTGCTTGATAAGCTATCAATTAACGATTTAGTTTCTCGATCTTCAGATTGTAATTGCTTGACTTTGTTTGAATCTGAATTTTCGATATCGGTAATGACAAAATAAGATGGTTGGCGGGGTTGCCTTAAGTTTTCTCGTGCATAATAATAATACCATAATCCTCTCTAGCTATGTCACGATAATTTCTGTTGCAAATATGCTTTCGGTAGTCTCTGTAGTTATTTGATGTTCGATAATTAGCTTGCGGTTTATAAGGACATGAATAACTATGATGGTTTCGACGGCAAAAGTCACATCGTATGTTTCCTGCAGACGAAGATCTGTTTCGAAAATTCGTATGGCTGTGATCCGAAAACCGGGATGATCGTCTGTAGTTACGATCTCCACGATTTTGATCCTTAAAAAACCCTCAAGTCTTCTGTGAAGTCGCTCTATTTCTGAACCATATTTAGCTGTTCCGATGTTTCTATTGTCTGAGGTTTTTACAGCCTAAATCTGTGAGTCAAATTTTACTTGTTTCGTTTCATTTTAATTTAGATGCGACAGTAACGTTGCCTGACTATCGCCTCATTTAAGTAGTGCTTGTTTTATTCCATTCAATTCAAGTGTAGAATCAGGAGTTTTAGTATTTTTGCATGTTTCAGTTAAAAGACTTGTCTGTGCTCATCCTTTTCAGCTAGTTTTATTGCTACTCCAGCGACTTAGGTACTTTTGAAACTAGAAATTTTATTAAGTCTTGACTATTTAAGACCTTCTATAAAAGTCGTATGCAAAAGAATATCTAGTATTCGCGTCTAAGTGGGGCCAGGCTTCACGAGCTAAATCTTTTATAGCTTGACCAAAATATCAGAATGAAGTTGTATTCTTTGCATGAGCTCGTTTCGCTTCAATTTCTCACTCCTGGTGCTTGTAGTGCATTACATAGCTCTCTTACAAGTAACACATAGCTTTGATTAGTTGGTTCAGGTAGACCCCTATAGTACTCAAGTGCAGTGCCTCGTAAGTAAGCAGGTAGTACTTTAAGTGTGCGAGTTTCATTCCAGTTATTTGCATTCCATATGAGCTCAAAAACTTCATGCCACAGTTTACAATTGTTTCCTAGTTTGCCATAGTAAAACGATACCTGATACGATGGTGGTGAACTGATATTGTCTATGTCTATGACATGTTCTTGTAATGTAGCGGCAATCTAGTTTTTTGTTTGAGTTTTGAGTAACTGTGTTATGGCATTATTCTACATTTCTAGAGCCATTAACATACTTTCAGTCGTATCCTTAGGCGTAGTCGCAGCACCTAATTAAGCCATTAGAATGTGCTTTAGCAGGTGATATGTGTATGGCTTCCATAGGCGTCGGGAGAGCTTCCAGCACTAGCGGTAGTAATCAACTAACGTAAGGGCACAAAGTCAAACAAAGACTGTAGTCAGCTGAGAACTCAAATTTATAAGTCTCACAAAATCTGCAGTGTGTGTTTTTTTGCAGTAAGCGTGTAGTTATAAAGCTTATGTAAGTCTTAATTTAGTGTTCTAGTATGTCGTTTTATTTTATGGAAGTTGCCAGTGTAGCTGGGTTACAGTAGTCGTTCTATTTACGGACATCCTCAGTACAACCTTCAAAAATGTAACGTCAGCGTTTAGGCAGCTCAGTTTAATTAAGGCACATGTATGAAATGTCGGAAACAGTATCTCCAAGTAGATATTGCACTCCACTGATACTAGCAATTACACGTAAAAATGTATCACTAAAAACTCATTCCTACCAAATTCATATGCCATGAAAATGAACGACGCTCGATGCGAACCGACCAAACCGCATTATAATAGTCGCTGTTTTTAAAATCACCCAGAAACAGTCTGAATCAGATCAGTCTGAATCAGGAGAAAAACGACCACGAATCTGTTTCGATACCACCAAGTAATTCCCAAAACATTCGTTCATTCGAACTACGGACTATGGATAAATTTTCAATATTTCCCCAGTAAATTTTATATTATAAAATTTAATATATATTTTAATAATATGAATAATACTTTATATACCACTGAATTAGCACAGTACAATATAAATTGTCAATTAAGAACATGCTCACCAAAATTTGCAACCATATGCAGTTTAATAATGCTAATTTCTGCAGTCGGTATTGGCGTACCAAAAATCCATGAGAATTTTGCAAAAGCTTCCAATTACAAAATTATAATCAAAAAGTATATTAGAAATATTTTCATTATGCTGCCAAAAATATGGACACGAAGATATGTTTAATATGTTTTATGTTATGCGTGATACGTTTTATATGTTTGAAAATAATTCTGGAAATGTTTGTAGAACAATGCGGTAAGCTGTCGACACCGGAAGGCGGTCAAGTGGACTACTCAGTTGTATCCAGAGACGTTGGAAGCGAAGCAACCTTTAGCTGCAACGCTGGATACTGGCTTGCCGGATCGAACACGTCTACTTGTTTGCAAGACGGAACATGGTCGGCGAGCCATCCAAGTTGCATAAGTACGTTTGGAAAATGTAAAACGAAGCGATAGTATTGTGAAGTCATGCGGTTTTTCATCTGAATCGAAACGAGTTGAATAAAATTGAACATCACAAAGTCCACATGATCCAAATTCGTTTTGAGACGGGCAGTGATTTTCATTCAAAAATTGCAATGATTGCAAACAAGATTGGATTAAAACTTTAAGTAGATTTGGAAAATGCAAAACGAAGCGATAGTATTGTGAAGTCATGCGGTTTTTCATCTGAATCGAAACGAGTTGAATAAAATTGAACATCACAAAGTCCACATGATCCAAATTCGTTTTGAGACGGGCAGTGATTTTCATTCAAAAATTGCAATGATTGCAAACAAGATTGGATTAAAACTTTAAGTAGATTTGGAAAATGCAAAACGAAGCGATAGTATTGTGAAGTCATGCGGTTTTTCATCCGAATCGAAACGAGTTGAATAAAATTGAACATCACAAAGTCCACATGATCCAAATTCGTTTTGAGACGGGCGTAGCAAAAAGTGATTTTCATTGATAAATTGCAATGCTGATGCACGATTGGATTAAATTTTTTATCTTCAAATGAACTGCTAATTTGAAATGTGTCTGAATACATTTTAGTTTATTTGTTAACTTTGAAAAACAAACTACAACGTGGGAGTGTCTAAGACACCCTGTTGGCGACAGTGTGCCTGACACTGTGTGGTGTACATAGGTTCCAAACGTTGGGGACATTATAACGTGAACGCCGCATTAACTTTGAAAAACAAATTACTATGTACTATGCACAAATAATAGAAGATTTGGCGCAGAATTAGCATTCTCCAACTAGAATCTTGATGGATTCATTTATAGCGAACTCTTTATAAGCAATTTATTGTAATTCCATAATTCCATTCGTTCTAGATTGGTAAAATTTTATACTTACAGTAGTTTTACCTCAATTCGAAAGGAAACTTAATTTTAATCATATTTTTGACCACATCGTGCAGTAGTTTTTGTATTTAAATTTAAAAATTCATCTTTTAAGCTACTTTTGTCCAAAAAATATTAAATGCAAAATCTGAAGGTACTCTCCAATCATTGCTAATTTTGTATTATTTTATAAACGTGCCCAGAAGAGGCTGATTTATCCAACAGAATGGTTGAGTACAGCCATAACCTACGAATCAGTTTCGTACAGCTCCGACTGTGGCTTCGAAGTCCTCTCTAATCATTGCTAATTTTGTATCATTTTATAAACGTGCCCAGAAGAGGCTGATTTATCCAACGGAATGGTTGAGTACAGCCATAACCTACGAATCAGTTTCGTACAGCTCCGACTGTGGCTTCGAAGTCCTCTCTAATCATTGCTAATTTTGTATCTTATAAACGTGCCCAGAAGAGGCTGATTTATCCAACGGAATGGCTGAGTACAGCCATAACCTACGAATCAGTTTCGTACAGCTCCGACTGTGGCTTCGAAGTACTCTCTAATCATTGCTAATTTTGTATCATTTTATAAACGTGCCCAGAAGAGGCTGATTTATCCAACGGAATGGTTGAATGCAGCCATAACCTACGAATCAGTGGCTGTGCCGTTTCGTACAGCTGCGACTGTTGCTTCGAAGTGAATTTCTAGTCTTTGCTAAATTGTATCATTTTAGAAACGTGCCCAGAAGAGGCTGATTTATCTAACGGAATGGTTGAGTACAGCCACCACATACGAATCAGTGGCTCTGCCGTTTCGTACGGCTGCGACTGTTGTTTCGAAGTTAATTTCCAATCTTTGAAAAATTGTATCATTTTAGAAACGTGCCCAGAAGAGGCTGATTAATCCAACAATGGTTGAGTACAGCCACAACCTACGAATCAGTTTCGTACAGCTCCGACTGTGGCTTCGAAGTGAATTTCTAATCTTTGCTAAATTGTATCATTTTAGAAACGTGCCCAGAAGAGGGTGATTTATCCAACGGAATGGTTGAGTACAGCCACAACATACGAATCAGTGGCTCTGCCGTTTCGTACAGCTGCGACTGTTGTTTCGAAGTTAATTTCCAATCTTTACAAATTGTATCATTTTAGAAACGTGCCCAGAAGAGGCTGATTTATCCAACGGAATGGTTGAGTACAGCCACAACCTACGAATCAGTTTCGTACAGCTCCGACTGTGGCTTCGAAGTCCTCTCTAATCATTGCTAATTTTGTATCATTTTATAAAAGTGTCCAGAAGAGGCTGATTTATCCAACGGAATGGTTGAGTACAGCCATAACCTACGAATCAGTTTCGTACAGCTCCGACTGTGGCTTCGAAGTCCTCTCTAATCATTGCTAATTTTGTATCATTTTATAAACGTGCCCAGAAGAGGCTGATTTATCCAACGGAATGGTTGAGTACAGCCATAACCTACGAATCAGTTTCGTACAGCTCCGACTGTGGCTTCGAAGTACTCTCTAATCATTGCTAATTTTGTATCATTTTATAAACGTGCCCAGAAGAGGCTGATTTATCCAACAGAATGGTAGAGTACAGCCATAACCTACGAATCAGTTTCGTACAGCTCCGACTGTGGCTTCGAAGTCCTCTCTAATCATTGCTAAATTTGTATCATTTTATAAACGTGCCCAGAAGAGGCTGATTTATCCAACGGAATGGTTGAGTACAGCCATAACCTACGAATCAGTTTCGTACAGCTCCGACTGTGGCTTCGAAGTCCTCTCTAATCATTGCTAATTTTGTATCATTTTATAAACGTGCCCAGAAGAGGCTGATTTATCCAACGGAATGGCTGAGTACAGCCATAACCTACGAATCAGTTTCGTACAGCTCCGACTGTGGCTTCGAAGTCCTCTCTAATCATTGCTAATTTTGTATCATTTTATAAACGTGCCCAGAAGAGGCTGAGTTATCCAACGGAATGGTTGAGTACAGCCATAACCTACGAATCAGTTTCGTACAGCTCCGACTGTGGCTTCGAAGTCCTCTCTAATCATTGCTAATTTTGTATCATTTTATAAACGTGCCCAGAAGAGGCTGATTTATCCAACAGAATGGTAGAGTACAGCCATAACCTACGAATCAGTTTCGTACAGCTCCGACTGTGGCTTCGAAGTCCTCTCTAATCATTGCTAAATTTGTATCATTTTATAAACGTGCCCAGAAGAGGCTGATTTATCCAACGGAATGGCTGAGTACAGCCATAACCTACGAATCAGTTTCGTACAGCTCCGACTGTGGCTTCGAAGTCCTCTCTAATCATTGCTAATTTTGTATCATTTTATAAACGTGCCCAGAAGAGGCTGATTTATCCAACGGAATGGTTGAATACAGTCATAACCTACGAATCAGTGGCTCTGCCGTTTCGTACAGCTGCGACTGTTGTTTCGAAGTGAATTTCTAATCTTTGCTAAATTGTATCATTTTAGAAACGTGCCTAGAAGAGGCTGATTTATCCAACGGAATGGTTGAGTACAGCCACAACATACGAATCAGTGGCTCTGCCGTTTCGTACAGCTGCGACTGTTGTTTCGAAGTTAATTTCCAATCTTTGCCAAATTGTATCATTTTAGAAACGTGCCCAGAAGAGGCTGATTTATCCAACGGAATGGTTGAGTACAGCCATAACCTACGAATCAGTTTCGTACAGCTCCGACTGTGGCTTCGAAGTCCTCTCTAATCATTGCTAATTTTGTATCATTTTATAAAAGTGTCCAGAAGAGGCTGATTTATCCAACGGAATAGTTGAATGCAGCCATAACCTACGAATCAGTGGATCTGCCGTTTCGTACAGCTGTGACTGTTGCTTCGAAGTGAATTTCTAATCTTAAAATTGTATCATTTTAGAAACGTGCCCAGAAGAGGCTGATTTATCCAACGGTATCGTGGAATACAGCCATAACCTACGAATCAGTGGCTCTGCCGTTTCGTACAGCTGCGACTGTTGCTTCGAACTGAATTTCTAATCTTTGCTAAATTGTTTCATTTTAGAAACGTGCCCAGAAGAGGCTGATATATCCAACGGAATGGTTGAATACAGCCACAACCTACGAATCAGTGGCTCTGCCGTTTCGTACAGCTGCGACTGTTGCTTTCGATGTTAATTTTTAATCTTTGCTAAATTGTATCATTTTAGAAACGTGCCCAGAAGAGGCTGATTTAACCAACGGAATGGTTGAATACAGCCACAACCTACGAATCAGTGGATCTGCCGTTTCGTACAGCTGCGACTGTGGCTTCGAAGCCACAGTCGTAGCTGTACGAAACTGATAGTATGGTGTACTCAACCATTCCGTCGAATAAATCAGCCTCTTCTGGGCACGTTTATAAAATGATACAAAAATTAGCAATGATTAGAGAGAACTCAAAGCCACAGTCGATTACCGTTTTCAAGCCTCAGTTCTTCTGGCACCGTTTATAAAATGATACAAGAAATGATTCGAGGACTTCGAAGCCACAGTCGGAGCTGTACAAAACTGATTCGTAGGTTTGATACGGCTGTACTCAACCATTTCCGTTGGATAAATCGGCCTCTTCTAGGCACGTTTCTAAAATGATACAATTGGCCAAAAATTGGAAATTAACTTCGAAACAACAGTAGCCGTACGAAACGGCAGCTGATTCCGTATGGTGGCTGTACTCAACCATTCCGTTAGATAAATCAGCCTCTTATCACACTTTTCTAAAATGATACAATTTAGCAAAGACTAGAAATTCACTTCGAAGCAACAGTCGCAGCTGTACGAAACGGCACAGCCACTGATTCGTAGGTTATGGCTGCATTCAACTATTCCGTTGGATAAATCAGCCTCTTCTGGACACTTTTATAAAATGATACAAAATTAGCAATGATTAGAGAGGACTTCGAAGCCACAGTCGGAGCTGTACGAAACTGATTCGTAGGTTGTGCCTGTACTCAACCATTCCGTTGGATAAATCAGCCTCTTCTGGGCACGTTTCTAAAATGATACAATTTGGCAAAGATTGGAAATTAACTTCGAAACAACAGTCGCAGCTGTACGAAACAGCAGAGCCACTGATTCGTATGTTGTGGCTGTACTCAACCATTCCGTTGGATAAATCAGCCTCTTCTAGGCACGTTTCTAAAATGATACAAATTTAGCAAAGATTAGAAATTCACCTCGAAACAACAGTCGCAGCTGTACGAAACGGCAGAGCCACTGATTCGTAGGTTATGACTGTATTCAACCATTCCGTTGGAGGGATCAACCTGTTATCGGGCACGTTTATAAAATGATACAAAATTAGCAATGATTCAACTTCGAAGCAGCAAT
>JASANE010017697.1:0-16341 GCA_030248225.1 Trileptium ribeirensis
AAAATCTATTAGCCATTTTCTGTCACATACTAACCAAAGACACATTTTTAGAGTGTAGTTGACAATGCAAATGTATCTAACCTATATGAAAATGTATCAAGGATTAAATTCACGTTGCTAGCGTTATTTGACCATGTCGTGCAAAGTATATTAGCTATTTTCTGCCACATACTAACCAAAGACACATTTTTAGAGTGTAGTTGACAATGCAAATGTATCTAACCTATATGAAAATGTATCAACGATTAAGTTCACGTTGCTAGCGTTATTTGACCATGTCATGCAAAATCTATTAGCCATTTTCTGCCACATACTAACCAAAGACACATTTTTAGAGTGTAGTTGACAATGCAAATGTATCTAACCTATATGAAAATGTATCAACGATTAAATTCACGTTGCTAGCGTTATTTCACCATGTCGTGCAAAATCTATTAGCCATTTTCTGTCACATACTAACCAAAGACACATTTTTAGAGTGTAGTTGACAATGCAAATGTATCTAACCTATATGAAAATGTATCAAGGATTAAATTCACGTTGCTAGCGTTATTTGACCATGTCGTGCAAAGTATATTAGCTATTTTCTGCCACATACTAACCAAAGACACATTTTTAGAGTGTAGTTGACAATGCAAATGTATCTAACCTATATGAAAATGTATCAACGATTAAATTCACGTTGCTAGCGTTATTTGACCATGTCGTGCAAAGTATATTAGCTATTTTCTGCCACATACTAATCAAAGACACATTTTTAGAGTGTAGTTGACGATGCAAATGTATCTAACCTATATGAAAATGTATCAACGATTAAATTCACGTTGCTAGCGTTATTTGACCATGTCGTGCAAAGTATATTAGCTATTTTCTACCACATACTAATCAAAGACACATTTTTAGAGTGTAGTTGACGATGCAAATGTATCTAACCTATATGAAAATGTATCAACGATTAAATTCACGTTGTTAGCGTTATTTGACCATGTCGTGCAAAGTATATTAGCTATTTTCTGCCACATACTAATCAAAGACACATTTTTAGAGTGTAGTTGACAATGCAAATGTATCTAACCTATATGAAAATGTATCAACGATTAAATTCACGTTGCTAGCGTTATTTGACCATGTCGTGCAAAGTATATTAGCTATTTTCTGCAAGGGAAGCACGACAGACCCAGCGGCAAGAAGAAGCACATACTAATCAAAGACACATTTTTAGAGTGTAGTTGACGATGCAAATGTATCTAACCTATATGAAAATGTATCAACGATTAAATTCACGTTGCTAGCGTTATTTGACCATGTCGTGCAAAGTATATTAGCTATTTTCTGCCACATACTAATCAAAGACACTTTTTTAGAGTGTAGTTGACGATGCAAATGTATCTAACCTATATGAAAATGTATCAACGATTAAATTCACGTTGTTAGCGTTATTTGACCATGTCGTGCAAAGTATGTTAGCTATTTTCTACCACATACTAATCAAAGACACATTTTTAGAGTGTAGTTGACGATGCAAATGTATCTAACCTATATGAAAATGTATCAACGATTAAATTCACGTTGTTAGCGTTATTTGACCATGTCGTGCAAAGTATATTAGCTATTTTCTACCACATACTAATCAAAGACACATTTTTAGAGTGTAGTTGACGATGCAAATGTATCTAACCTATATGAAAATGTATCAACGATTAAATTCACGTTGTTAGCGTTATTTGACCATGTCATGCAAAGTATATTAGCTATTTTCTACCACATACTAATCAAAGACACATTTTTAGAGTGTAGTTAACGATGCAAATGTATCTAACCTATATGAAAATGCATCAACGATTAAATTCACGTTGCTAGCGTTATTTGATCATGTCGTGCAAAGTATATTAGCTATTTTCTGCCACATACTAATCAAAGACACATTTTTAGAGTGTAGTTGACGATGCAAATGTATCTAACCTATATGAAAATGTATCGACGATTAAATTCACGTTGCTAGCGTTATTTGACCATGTCGTGCAAAGTATATTAGCTGTTTTCTGCCACATACTAATCAAAGACACATTTTTAGAGTGTAGTTGACGATGCAAATGTATCTAACCTATATGAAAATGTATCAACGATTAAATTCACGTTGTTAGCGTTATTTGACCATGTCGTGCAAAGTATATTAGCTATTTTCTACCACATACTAATCAAAGACACATTTTTAGAGTGTAGTTGACGATGCAAATGTATCTAACCTATATGAAAATGCATCAACGATTAAATTCACGTTGCTAGCGTTATTTGATCATGTCGTGCAAAGTATATTAGCTATTTTCTGCCACATACTAATCAAAGACACATTTTTAGAGTGTAGTTGACGATGCAAATGTATCTAACCTATATGAAAATGTATCGACGATTAAATTCACGTTGCTAGCGTTATTTGACCATGTCGTGCAAAGTATATTAGCTGTTTTCTGCCACATACTAATCAAAGACATTTTTGGAGTGTGACTGCCAATGTAAATGTATCTAAGCTATAATATGAAATGTTATGTACAAATTTATCTTAACGAGGAGATTGGATTTCGCGAAAATGTTTGTAAATCATTTTCGTTTAATGTTCATTAAATATGAATTACCGAATGGCTTAGTTGAATCAAAAGTCGTTGATGATCGACTCTACTGAAAAGTGTCACATCTTCAGATTTCACATAATATAACCGTATGTCGCAGTCGTTTTCACCTTTACGCTCCCCCTTCCCAAGTTTATCACCCACCAAGTAGGTTATAAGCATGAATACCCCATCTATGTTCTTGGATCACCAAACACACACCGAACAGGTTTTTGGGCCACCGACTTATACAGCATTCATGTTTTTGAACCACTAAATGTACATTCCGCCCACTGTTTTGGTCCACTAAATTTACAAGATATTCGTGTTCATGGATCACTAATTTTAGATTCCCATCCACGATCTTGAACCACTAAATAACGCACCACCTATGTTCTTAGACAACTATTCCTAAACCCCCAGGTTCTTGGAATAATAAATTAAACCCGATCCATGTTCTTGTTCCAGTTTTTCAAAAATGTTCCCACCACCCAGAACCTTGGGACAGGTGTTTGAAATAGTGGTACAATAATATGGGTGGGTTAAGTCGATGGTCAAGAACCTGCGGGCGGGTTTTGGATCATGTTGTCCAACAACATAGGTGGGGTAGTCATGTTTATCACCAATTTGGCGTGTCATAAACGTGAGGGGGTAATGACGAAAACGGCGCGATGTAAGGCTGATGAAAAAACTAAACAACGAAGAGTGTCAGACTCTATATCAAAATCAACCAGCATCGACTCTTGGTTGAACCAAGAGTGCATAACGGAAGAGTACGACGAATCCCTGCACTCTAATATAACCCCGTGTTAGATGGTACGGGCGTTTTTAGCCTTACCGTCAACTTCCTCATTTCTGGGCGGGTTACCGTGCACTGAGCGCCCTCGTTTCTGGGGGTAGCTCCGACCCCTCTAATCATTTTGTGGGGGAAATTGGGCAAACCCACAATTTTTGAGGGGGTGGTCGGTTGGAAAACTGTTACAGGTTCAACCGACCCTACTGAAAAACTAGTGGGAGTACCCCATAAAACCTGAGGAAAGATGGTGATTGCATTATGACCCTTCTTTCATCCGAAAATGAGGTTAGCATCGCGGAAAACCCCGTGTCATTAAATATGGGTTTATGACTGCAAGAAAGGGTCAACCTCTTCCCTTATGCAGTCTTGGTTGAAGTAAATCAAATTTCGTCACGTATATGGGTACCGTGTACCGGTGGTTGCTTGACGATTACGAAGATTCAAAATTAAAAATTGACTCTGTGTGTTAATAGTCCCTCTCAATGCTTAGTCTTAGTAATTCCAGGACAAGTGTTTCCTTTAGACGCACTTAGTCATACATGCACCCTGTCCGAGGTGTCAAGGAATCAGCCGATCAGCGTATGTTGGTGCGCCGCATTCGGCACCACGTGTGGTTTGGGCATCTGCGACGTCTCCAGAGCGGATACGGCATCGATGCCTCGCTCTAAAGGGGTACGACGCCTCTGGCGAAAACCCACCCCTCAACTCCTATGAGCATGTATGCTCATAAGTCATACCGCTGTGTTTGTTAATAATAAAACCTTTGAAATTGTGGACCAACTAAAATAATTTAGAGTAAATCTGATGTTAGAAGCTAACGTAGTATTGGGCAAATCTTTTATCTTTTTGCAGGACACGCCGTGCAGTGGCAACGTTGTTAACTAGACACATGAGAATATATATTTAATAGTAGGCTGTTAAAATATAGCTTTTATTTCTCAGGCTCAATTAATAACAATGGATATAAATAACAACCATATAACAGATACCGATATAAATCACCTTAACTTAAGACAATCAGCGGCCGAGTTTTTGCTGAAGCTGAAACCGCAAAGATCTGATGAACTAAGTACAAGCCCCGCTAAACCACGTAGCGACGTCGCATTATTTGCTAACGAGTCCATTGGTGATCGTGGCAAACCTTGTTCCTTCCGTATAACCGATATTCTAGCAAACTATGGTGCTCATATACCGTCGTTGAAGGTTACACAAATGCCTTTCCTCCAATGTCCACAGGAAAACGTATTCCAGTACAGTCCATATAACCATATTTACTGCAACAATTCTTCATCAAAGGAAAGAGCGGTAGATGGTTTCGAATGCCAAACTAGCAATGCTCATCCTGAAATTGACGCCTGTGACGCACAAGACAATATGACGACGGAAGACGAATCGTATAAGCATCCAAGCCTGCACGAAAGTAAGTTATATAAAAGGTTGTTGCTCGTTGCTGAACCATCACGCATTCGGGATTGGTTTTATTATAATAATTTTTATATGTCATGCTATTCACGCTTTGCTGCCATAGTGTTAGACGCAATGCTATGTCTGCAGGCAAAAAACAGGCAAGTCTGAACAACTATACAAAATGGAAAAATGCAGGTAAGTGTGAACATCCATACAAAATGAAGAAATCCAGGCAAGTGTGAACAACCATACAAAGTGGAAGAAAATGCAGGCAAGTGTGAACAGTCATACAAAGTGAAAAACGTAGACAAGTGTGAAAAACCATACAAAGTGGAAAAAATGCAGGCAAGTGTGAACATCCATACAAAATGAAGAAATCCAGGCAAGTGTGAACAACCATACAAAGTGGAAGAAAATGCAGGCAAGTGTGAACAGCCATACAAAGTGAAAAAATGTAGGCAAGTGTGAAAAACCATACAAAGTGGAAAAAATGCAGGCAAGTGTGAACATCCATACAAAATGAAGAAATCCAGGCAAGTGTGAACAACCATACAAAGTGGAAGAAAATGCAGGCAAGTGTGAACAGTCATACAAAGTGAAAAACGTAGGCAAGTGTGAAAAACCATACAAACTGGAAAAAATGCAGGCAAGTGTGAACATCCATACAAAATGAAGAAATCCAGGCAAGTGTGAACAACCATACAAAGTGGAAGAAAATGCAGGCAAGTGTGAACAGTCATACAAAGTGAAAAACGTAAGCAAGTGTGAAGAACCATACAAAGTGGAAAAAATGCAGGCAAGTGTGAACATCCATACAAAATGAAGAAATCCAGGCAAGTGTGAACAACCATACAAAGTGGAAGAAAATGCAGGCAAGTGTGAACAGCCATACAAAGTGAAAAAATGTAGGCAAGTGTGAAAAACCATACAAAGTGGAAAAAATGCAGGCAAGTGTGAACATCCATACAAAATGAAGAAATCCAGGCAAGTGTGAACAACCATACAAACTGGAAAAAATGCAAGCAAGTGTGAACATCCATACAAAATGAAGAAATCCAGGCAAGTGTCAACAACCATACAAAGTGGAAGAAAATGCAGGCAAGTGTGAACAGTCATACAAAGTGAAAAACGTAAGCAAGTGTGAAGAACCATACAAAGTAGGAAGAACGGACAAGAGTGAACAATCCATACAAAGCAAAAAAAGGCAGGGACAAACACAAAAAAACAGCAAGAAGACACGCGCGCGCAAAAAAACCAACAAGAAAAAGCAAAAAACACACAGCAAAACGAAAGAAAACAACCAACAAGGAAGAAAACAGGCAAGGAACACCACGCAATGAAGAAATCCAGGCAAGTGTGAACAACCATACAAAGTGGAAGAAATGCAGGCAAGTGTGAACAGCAAGGAACAGAGGAAAAGACCACCAGAAAGGAAAAAACAGGCAAGAGAACACAAAAAAGAAACAGGCAAGGAACAACCAACAAAGGAACAGCCATACAAAGTGAAAAAATGTAGGCAAGTGTGAAAAACTATACAAAGTGGAAAAAATGCAGGCAAATGTGAACATCCATACAAAATGAAGAAATCCAGGCAAGTGTGAACAACCATACAAAGTGGAAGAAAATGCAGGCAAGTGTGAACAGCCATACAAAGTGAAAAAATGTAGGCAAGTGTGAAAAACCATACAAAGTGGAAAAAATGCATGCAAGTGTGAACAACCATACAAAGTGCAAAAAGCAGGAATGTGTGAACAACCATACAAAGTGGAAGAAAATGCAGGCAAGTGTGAACATCCATACAAAATGAAGAAATCCAGGCAAGTGTGAACAACCATACAAAGTGGAAGGAAATGCAGGCAAGTGTGAACAGCCATACAAAGTGGAAAAAAATGCAGGCAAGTGTGAACAACCATACAAAGTGCAAAAAGCAGGAATGTGTGAACAACCATACAAAGTGGATAAAAATCGCCGACTTTGAACATAGCTGGAACTAAAATATAGCAAAAACTGGACTATAATAAATTCACAGTTAGCATTAAATATACCACGCTTTCAAAAATCTAGCCAGCGCATCCTTTTTACGTCCTACGTAGTGAAAAATTACGTAGATACATACCAGTTGAGTGAACTTTCTGGAAAATGGATAACTTTATGCAAACTGTTCCTCATCTAACCGCTGAGCTTACACTTCGGAGTAATTAGGCAGTGTAGAACCAGGATGTATTACTTTGCTGCGACATATAGGCGCATTCAGTGTGTTCTACGCACCACAAGTATGCGTACAATTCCTAACTCCGGTATTATCAACTATTATTGTTTGAGAGCGTCATTTAAAAATGTACACTGAGAAATGCTTCGAGCGCCGTATGCTGGAATGACTGATAATAATATATGATTGCTTAAATATGATCCACGGATCCCTATGGCGGCAGTTACAATTGTAATCATTATGCAATAAAACAACAGAGATCGCTCTTTGTAGCTTTTAGACGGAGCAAGATTAACGGAAATTTGTGTCACATATATTCATATTATTTGACCTCAAATATTGTTCTCGATTGCTAAAAAGGACGGGGCCATTTTGAATTACATCGTGATTTAAGAGAACTGTGTAAAGTAGCCTATAATCTGAAATGTTACTGTAGAAATTCCGTTATATTCATATAGAAATATATAGATGATATTCGTACAATGTCTACAATTCGCAAACAATGAGGTCAGAACATTTGTGGAATTATCCGTCAAAATGTTACTAGAGTCTAAGCTATTCCTTTGAGCATAAAATAAATATATTACCGGGTAGATTCTGCATGGTGCCATTCTGATTGGAACACTGTAGCCACACAATATGCATCAATAGTTTGCCGGCCGTCACCTGCTTAGCCATTTATATCCTTAAAGCAAAGCTTATTTCGTACAATATAAAACAAACTTTTGCTCCAACGGAGGATTGAAACTGCATCGCTCGGGTGGGAGCTTCGTACATCAGCCACTGCATTATTTAGGAGCCCTTACTCGGTTCCTTAAGCAACTTGACTGAGACAATGAAGTACAACAAAGAACACATTGTTATACAAGAAGCGCAAACACTGAAGCGGTGTTGAAAACACGACCCCTTCCTCCGGAATACGTCTGGAAAACGGGCATGTAGGTCGTCCCGTCCAGAAATCTTCCGAGTTGATCTATTATGTTTTATGCAGAGATATATATGCCAGAGGAACTACTATCTGGATTGTCCCCCCAGAAATCTACCTAGTTCGTCAAACATACATGTATATAACGTATTCATGGTTGCCTGCATGCGCATTCACGTTTGAAGATAATACTCCACCACGTACCCCATTTTTAGCGTTTGTGGTTGAGCGACTGATGGTTGCCTTGGTGGTGCGGCATACTGTTTTGATCAAACGGGTACAGAAATCTTATACCAGGCATTGTTTATGCAGTCGCAAAGAGCTAGGCTACATGTCCTATCAACAATGGCTGATATATACTTCAACCTGGCCTTTTGGAAATACAGTTTGTGGTAATCTGAAATTTATGACACTACTCACATATATTGATGCAAACTACAGCTACGCAAGTAATTTATAGAAATGTTATAGATACTGTACCTGTTAGGACCCGGTTATACAACACTGCAATGTATTAGAGTGGGATGAAAAGTAACTACTTTAAGCCACATGTTTCTCGTGCAGCTAGGAATAACCTGTTAACAATGAATCTAGAAGTAGGACATAACAGGAATGTAAAGATTTTCAATTGCCAGGTAGACTTCAAGAGCATAGAAGTTCGTCGTCGTTGGTAACGTTCTTAATTTGTAGCAAATGTAAGCGAGTGAATATATTCTCAATTTATTATGACTAAATATTTGCTAGCTTATCAGTCTTATGTGTATATAGCTATGTATTTTACCAGATGCGATGAGACCGCTGGATTTATGCGCCGTTGCTTTTAATACTGATTAGCCAGAAAAAGCCAGAAGACTAGCCGATTTTAATAAGGGAAATATTTTCACCCCTATTTCGTAGACACATCCGAAAATTCAGGATAAAATGAACTCCACACATCTGTCACAGGATCCACACTGGCACAATTACAACTTGGGCTAAATAGATCCAATTATTCCAAGGCCATTATAACAACTAAATAAACCCGAATCTTGTTGCAAGACTATGCTTTTGTATGTGTGTTGTTTATTTCGTAGCTTGGATTATGTTAGGAATCCATTTGTGATATAATATGCAAATTCAAGGTAGGCTTATTGTCAAAATGTAAACCGAATACCGTCAATCATATTCAAACTATAGTAACAACCAAGATACTAACTTCATCTTGACACAAAATTGACAATTTTTGGTCTCATATTCAGTTGCTAAGGTGGCTATCGGTTAGATTTTAAGCCTGCATTTACATTAGCTCAAGTTAGTTGTTTTGCGAAAAAATATTATCAAATCAATATAGCAGTTACCATGTTATAGACAGAAACAACGAAATTTAACTTGATTTTGGTGTAAAACTGGGAGTTGATTAACCCTTGCTCATTGAAAAAGAAACATGCAAATAAGAACTTTTAATAATAGGGCCCCATGGATAGTCACTATATATATGGTAAACAATTAGCTATATCGGCCCGTCCGTTAAGGGGCAATAGTAGAAGTTGTAATAAAAATCTGCTTTAATGCAGCTATCAAGTAGAAACTGTATCTTGGTTTATAATTTGGCACGTTTTGCAGTTTATCTTATTGGTGTAGTATCTGTGGCAATCAGTTGATGATCTCTCGGTGACTGTTACCTTGCCTACAGCATAGGCACCCGGAAACAGGTGGATGGGACAGGTCGGTTGCTGCCACCCTCCTTCAAATTAAGCTGGGGGCACGTCCACCGTTTCTCAGATTTTCCCCAAATTTTTTTACCGATAAACCTGAAATTTTCAGGCGCCTTGGGCGCGAGGGAGTTGGGGCAGTAAATATGGTTGAGAAAAGATACCCTCTTAATCTCTGTGGGCACCTATGCCACAAATGTGTTGTATCTTACCATGCAGCCCAGACATGTAAATTCTTAGCTTGCCCCCCTCATGGTTTCAAAATCGTTCCTGGGTGCCTGCTACAACTTGAAAAAAGATGGACGTGTCTACTCCGAATTAAGAGACTGGGGAGTCATACTTATATTTTGTTGAATTAACGCTTACTTCCAGTGGGGGGCTCGGAGGTGAGGGGTGGTGCGGCAGAGGACAACCAATCATATTCCCTAATTTATCTCCTCATAATCTTTTCATTTCCCTCAATTTTTCTCATAATGTTGTAATTTAACTTAGAAGTGCTAAAAATTTTCGGGCGGCTGTGAAGCGGTGGGAGGGGAGGGCGTGGGTGTGCGGGGTCTGAGCCAAAATAAATATGGCTTAAAGCATGCATAATTTTGCGGGTTAATCAATAGAGCCTTCCAGGCGAAGCAGGGGATCCGATCCCCCTCCGTCCGCGCCCCCACCCCCGCCCACCGGCTGAGTCCTTCTGGGAGGCCGAAGGCACACCGCCCCGTCGCGCTGAGGACATGGCACTCCCTGGGATCGTAGATTTTGAGCGTCAATGACTGACACTGACGGGGTAACGTTTTCCTACTCTCTATGAACACGTATGGTTGTAATATAACTTTATAATACGCTAAGATATTTTCACTCTTAGGTTGTTTACTCCGCAATACATTTCATTCATACAAAATGTTTTTTTTTCAAAATTTTTTCTACATCGACGGGAAGGATAACTGATGAAGCATCCAGTCAGCAAGATTTTGTATGTTTTATTTTGGTGGCATCTTTCGTTATATTTCAAAAAACAGAAAAAATTCATTTTAGACCCCTAAATATAAAAGGTCAGTTGTTACAATAATGTTAATCATCTCAATTTTTCATTTTTTTAACTTCGACAATCGTCAAGTAAATTATGAATTATTGTTCACTTTTTTCACATGCTGTATCGGTCTTTCAAATATTTTTTTCTCGTAAATAGTCAGATAATTGTAATATTATTATTATTGTTATTATTAAATCTGGTGTCAATTTAATTGGCAAATCGATCACAATATGTGTTGTCTAAAAATATTTATAAATCTTACTAAATATAATAAGAGAGACAAGGAATTACATTATTTTTATATAAATACAATATTGAATTTATATTACTCATTCATAAAATATATTACAAATCTCCTCCCGATATATCCGTGTGTGTTTTATATTTTTGTGATGATTAAATTTTCATCAAAATTACAATATTTTTGAGGCAAAAAATTTAACTCAATTATATAATATAGAGTAACCGTGCAATTATTGGAGTCCTCTTCGGTGGTTTCGTTCCCATCGTTTCACACACCACAAGATATATACAGGGGAGCGAAACTTTTATAAAGTAATGTGCGTGTGTATGACAATAAAATATCACAATATCACCACGTAATATTTTACCATTTTAAGCGTAGAACACGTTGCGAATTAATATTTGCGTGCGAGAAAGACGGTACAGGTTAATTTAGTTCCGGTGTTGTCGATTTATTATTAAAATTTAAAATGTGTGTAATTATATTGATATTATTGTCAAATAAACGTAGCGATAACGATAATTTACAAATAGTAATATATAATAAAATAATTAGGATTTTAAAAAAATTTCCCTTTTTTCAAACGATCATCAGATGTTTTTGTAACTTTGAGTTGAAATATATAAATTCGATAATCTGAGGCGGATCCAAAGGTCAGAGGGGGCTTTGTCTTCCCGCTTCTGTTATAGACAGTTGGCAGGCCCTAAAATTGTCCACCGGTTATACTAATCACCGTTGAAAACGGCAAAATAGGTTACAACAGGGCGCTATCCTGGTACTCTGTGAAATTCCTAATATCCTTTGCTGTTAATAATAGGATTTTTCAATTCATGTAAAATAATAAATTTATATTTCGCTAAGGATATTCATTCCTTATTATTGCGAAAATGTATCATCACAAAATGCGATTATCATCTTTACTATAATTATGTATTTATTTATTTTTTATTTACTTTAATTCTATATCGCTGGTCTCTATTCGTGTTCAATTAAATAGTCGTATGTCTGTCTACTCGGCAGCGCTATAAAAAGATAAACTTATCCTTAGAGGTAATAAGTTGTTTTGATTCGTTTTCCAATTGATTTTTAGGAATGTTTAAAAGTAAATTCTGAGATTGTTACTGTTTATGCGTTACTGTCGATATCATTGCTACCGTCAAAGTTAAGAAACGGTTTCAATTTTTATTAGATCTCATTTGATAGCGTTTAACTTTTGTGCCATGCAACAAAATAGCGCGTGACTCACAAAGTTGCACGAGTCGTGCCTTTGTCTAGCCTGAGCTTGCAAACCGTCGAGCCAGGCTTTGTCAGAAAATTCGATATCTCTAGCCTGAGCTTGCAAACCGTCGAGCCAGGCTTTGTCAGAAAATTCGATATGTCTAGCCTGAGCTTGCAAACCGTCAAGTCAGGCTTTGTCAGAAAATTCGATATGTCTAGCCTGAGCTTGCAAACCGTCGAGTCAGGCTTTGTCAGAAAATTCGATATGTCTAGCCTGAGCTTGCAAACCGTCGAGCCAGGCTTTGTCAGAAAATTCGATATGTCTAGCCTGAGCTTGCAAACCGTCGAGTCAGGCTTTGTCAGAAAATTTGATATGTCTAGCCTGAGCTTGCAAACCGTCGAGTCAGGCTTTGTCAGAAAATTCGATATGTCTAGCCTGAGCTTGCAAACCGTCGAGTCAGGCTTTGTCAGAAAATTCGATATGTCTAGCCTGAGCTTGCAAACCGTCTAGTCAGGCTTTGTCAGAAAATTCGATATGTCTAGCCCGAGCTTGCAAACCGTCGAGTCAGGCAGGCTTTGTCAGAAAATTCGATATGTCTCAGCTACGCTAGGCTTGTATCGGAAACTTCGGTTCTCCTTCGGTTGGGGGGGGAAATCAGAAAATGATTGATGCTGAAAAGGGGCGACCCTGATTGCGAAGCAATCGGTTTTGGGGGTATGAGATGACTGGGGGTCCAGAGACCATGGGAGCATAGCTGAAAAGATGGTGGGCCCCTTCGCCTAATTTCCCCCCCCCCCAACCGAAGGAGGGCGGAAACTTCAGATATGATGCTATTCTGTAGTAACCTTGCCTGTGTAGTACCGTTGCTAATACTCAAACATGATTTAATTTAACGAATTTGATGATTAGAATAAGAGATGTTCCTTTTATGGTCTTGCTTTTGGAACCTAAATATAAAACATCGTGAGATCATTATATTTTTGAGGAACTCTATCACCGCGAGTGTCGTTTTTATTAAGAAATTAAATAATTAGGGAGGAAATGCGACTTGCATATGAGCAAAGCTTTTTGTAACTCTTCAGGAATTGCGGCTTAAGTTAATATCAGAATCGACCGCAATGGTGCAAAATTTGGGTAAATTTGGCTACTACTTAATTCATACTAGCACAAATTGGTAAGTTTTGGGGAAAATTTGTGCAAAAATACTGGAAAATGTTAACAAAGTTGGAAAAATTTAGAGCTCATAAAAATATAAAAAAATTTGCCCAGCCCCCTCCACCCTTTTCATCTTAAACCGACGAACCTCACGCACATATGACATAATAAAGTGGTTATATATGACAAACAATATAATTGAGAATGTGTAAACGAATTTATCTTTAAAAAGCTTTCGGTGATGACCATTTGTTTTTTATCAATAGACAAAAGAAATTGTAGAACGAAACAATTCCTTTGATTTAGGCACATGAAAACGGTGACAAAGTCACTACTTCCCAAGTGTTTGTGTCTTAGAGTACTCTGGTACAAAGAAATCTGTTTCTTACAACAATTTGTCAACTTGATATTGGTTTATTATATAACTATTGCGCAGGGAACACTGTATTCACATTACATTCACAAGATCTAACAAACTAGCGCTCAAATGGGAAGACATAATACAAATTGCGAAAATGTTTTTGCCAGTGGATATGGATTGTCAATATCGCTTGGTCTTTCTGATATATATATTTGATGCTAGAGCCAAAGGTTAAATCTAAATTTTTTTAAAATATTACAAAAAAATTTATATGACTAGGTGACATGCTCAGTTCTGAACAATATCCCAACCTGTGTAAAACCTTTTCTTGTATTTAACACATTATATGATAATAAACCCTGTCTGCATCCAAGGACAATCCTATTTTGTTATTTTAGCTAAAAAATTCTGTTCCACCATAAGTTGGAATTTGTGGTTCTTATTAATTTTGCTAGTTTCTGGTTATATAAATTAGAAACAAATACCATATTTTTTTCTATTTAATATCTGTAATAATAAAATACACTGGTCAACGAATCACTTTATGATTATTACCGCAATACGTATTTCAAATATATACATTATGTGTTCATTGTATGAAATTAGGCGATAATTTGTGTGATTGATATACATTTAGTAGTCAAATTATAACGTTTTTATGATTGCTCGAGTAATGAACCCGACTTATTTCAGTATAGCCTACTTTATTTACAAATTATATCCTGTGGTTAGGGTCTAGCGTTTGTCTTATATATATCCATAAGTTCGGAATACTTTTATGTTGTACAATAATAAAACATCATTTGTTTTATTAAAACTAGATGCGTTGCCGCCACTGTTCGGCGACAAATCCCGTTTTAGTCTAAAGCAGAAACTTGTATAAAACACAAATATATGGTTAAATAAAAAGGAAAAGGCATTGTATGCACGCACAATGCATGTAAATCGATTGCGCATA
Source organism: Trileptium ribeirensis (assembly GCA_030248225.1). Lineage (NCBI taxonomy): Eukaryota > Metazoa > Nematoda > Enoplea > Enoplida > Thoracostomopsidae > Trileptium > Trileptium ribeirensis. The sequence goes on from JASANE010017697.1 coordinate 14,596, forward strand.
TCAGCCAAAAGTTCGCTAACAGCTTGCTGTAGGCTTGATGAACAAATGTCCATTCAGCAAAAACATTATGAAACATAAAAGAACATCATGTAGAAATAACATTGATTTATTTATTACAGATAATCGGTGGCGGATCTGTTAAGGCGTGTTCACACGCTCAAACTTTTTGCTCAAATTTTGAGTTCAAAATTTGAGCTAAAAATTTGATCAAATTTTGATCAAAATTTGACGGTAATTTTAAACGAAAAATTGCGATATTTCAAAATTTGAGAACAAAATTTGAGCTCAAACTTTTTCAAGTAATGAATCTCATCGATGATTGGCTACAAGAATATCCTTGAAAAGTTTGAACAGTGTTCACACATTCAAACTTACAAAAAATGCAAAAAAGTTGCTTTCAAATTTTGATCAAAATTTGAACTCAAATTTTGATCAAAAAGTTTGAGCGTGTGAACACGCCCTTAGTGTTTCTTTTGATATTCCTTAGGCTATTTGCACATATATGCAATTGATATATATGCAAACTATTTATGTGTGTATGTATATAAAAACATATTTTGCTCTAATTGGTTTCTTGGTTATATAACTATGATTTCTCGTAAACCAAATATTAAAGTTCTTTATAAATATTTAAATCCTCGGCTTCCGACATATATTATTACAACTGTTTCGACTTGTATAAAATAATTTATATTCACAAATTATATGAATAAAATATAAAAACACATATACTGAATAGGAAACCGACGAAGATTGGAAAGGCAGTCAAGAATCGGATCGGATTATAACTATTACATTTGTTCCACTTGCACTTAAATTTTATCAATTTTATATCCCATACCAAACTTATCTCGGATTCCGGAAGTTGTATATAACGGCCTGATTGTAAATTTAACAGCAACTTGACAGACGACAGGACTGTAATTTATTAACACTACACTTAAATACAAGTAATAGTTGTACCGTAGGCAGCAGGTTGTTCAAAGATTTGTACTCACGGTAACTCGTTCAAACTCGTGCTATTGAACTCGTCAGAACCGTTCGTACAAATCTTTGAACGCACTGCTGTCTATGCTACAACTGACTTGTTATATAACTGGCCGTGCATTCAGACATTTGTATGCACGGCTATCAATATACAGACTATATTACAATAATTAATTAATTACCACGACTTTTTCAACGATATTGGTGCTCAGGATTGTTCATACGCTAAATCCAATGTTTAATGTGTCAGATCCTATACATCAAATCCTGAAGTATGCAATTTTGTGTGACAGCCTCAGGGTCCAATATGTTTCCTATGTCTTGAGGCAAAGTTATCAATGTGAAGAAGCGTTTAATGGTTAAAATTGCAAATTGTCCGCCACATACTAACCAAAGACACATTTTTAGAGTGTAGTTGACAATGCAAATGTATCTAACCTATACGAAAATGTATCAACGATTAAATTCACGTTGCTAGCGTTATTTGACCATGTCATGCAAAATCTATTAGCCATTTTCTGCCACATACTAACCAAAGACACATTTTTAGAGTGTAGTTGACAATGCAAATGTATCTAACCTATATGAAAATGTATCAACGATTAAATTCACGTTGCTAGCGTTATTTCACCATGTCGTGCAAAATCTATTAGCCATTTTCTGTCACATACTAACCAAAGACACATTTTTAGAGTGTAGTTGACAATGCAAATGTATCTAACCTATATGAAAATGTATCAAGGATTAAATTCACGTTGC
>JASANE010017700.1:0-26473 GCA_030248225.1 Trileptium ribeirensis
AAAGTTAAAAGAATTTGATACTTCCCGGGTTAGACGTGGAGAGGGAATAGTGGTACGGTCTCTTTGGCCTGTGAGCAGGTGACGGAGCCGACCTCCCTGGGGACCTCAAAGGTAGTACCTCGTAGACTACGTGCGCAACCCGTCCGGCAGGATCAGAACACATCCTGTGAAGCGCTCCTGCGGCTTGCTAAGCTCCGTCATTTCTTGGGCCTGACTCGCGTGGGAAAAGACATTCGCGTGATTGAAACCCATCAGGTCCGCCCTTGAAGTCACGATAGCCGGGGTCGTATGGGCATTGCGTCTGGGAAGTGCGCAGTGCAGCAGCGTCACGTCGATATTACACTTTTATAAATTTTGTTTACAGAAACTTTTCCGTATTGTGTGTTATAGATCAACATAAATAAATTTCGTAATTTACGAGATTTACTTAAAATTTTCCAGTTTTACCACTCTGATGTTCGCTAAAGGGCAAACAGCTGAAGCTCATTTGTCTCTCGGATGGGTTTAGGGCAGTCGGGACACGTTGTTTAGACTCCTAACTAGCTAATTTCTCAAAAACCGAGAGCCTACAAAGCATGTGCCACGCACCATCATTTCCGCAAAGAACAAGCACAGCTGGCCAGATCCGGTAAAATACCACTAGGTGTCGTACCAGACCCAACTAGCTAAGAAAAACGACCACTATTATACTACACTGTTAGATGTCAAGTTGTTCCACATGACCAAAATACGACACAATAATAGTCATTAAATTGCACAACAATGGCACATTATAGTATAAAATTACAATATTCTAATATTCCCGTAAGTTTATAATAATACCTACACTTACATTTATGAATTCGATAGTCATTGTACGGTTGTCTACACTGATATATATGGAAAGTACATAATTTACAATCATACACGTACAGTCCACGTAGCATACGATATAGCAGTACAATTATGGGTGATCGGGCACGAAAAAATGTTCATGAAGAATACTAAAGGGACGGAACAGAAACAGAATCATAATCATGCTTATGGTTATCGGTGAAATAACGCTACATGAGTACAATAACATACCATATGGTTAGTGAATGACACAGCAATAAAGCTGTAAGCACGTGAGACAACGATTATGAAAGATTATATATACATCAAGTAATCATGAAATATTGTATTAATGGCAGTATAATCGTGCACAATAGTAGACATATGGTTATACAGCAAAGGTACGATGTTCATCATGCACTTTAAAGCGATAAAAACCTTTTACATAATGGAACACACACAAGCACAGGGTCCGGATTTTAAATTTTGCTAAGGTTGCGATCTGTGCAGTCAACTGCGATCAATTCCGAAAATTTGTGCATCAAATAAAGCAGTGTGCTATATGGCTTCAAAGTAAACAAATCACTCTTCAAATATTTTTTTCTGAAAATTTCTATAAATTTCGTAAATTTTTTTATTTCCGATTATTCTAGAATAAAATATAGGATCCCACGGTTTTGACATTTAATTATAATAACACTAGCGTTGCCGTTAATGCATTGTCAGTGTTTTGTTGTTATTGTGGGAATTTAAAGAGCCGAATTTGAAACGTTGACATAATCACTAAGTTCAGATTGGCCTCAATCGCTCCTTTGACACCTCACGCCAGCCAACGACTACTACTGGCTTCAGTTCCAAGTAGACGGAATAGAAAATCATGAGTGACGCGGAACCACAATTCCGAGTAACATCATGCCGGAGTACGATACTTCCATCGTAGTTAAAATCAATCAATCTTTAAGCTTTCGAGCAATGACACCACGTTAAAATTACTATGAAACGACTGATTAACGAAAAACGAAAACTTATGCATTACCAAAACCTAGAAAAATTTTTTACGTAAACTTGGGAAATTGAACGAAAATTCGCTCTTTTTTAAGCACTGAATTCTGATCAAAACAATATCCAGGACTATAGTACACTCTAAATATCTAACCTTATCTTGTATCGTAATTGTACAATGTAATTTTGTCACAGATACAAGCAATAAAACTGTTCCCATAAAAATGCGATTTTCGCAAGAATGCCCACTCCGCGCTCGCTGCTCGAAACGTGTCACAACACTGTTCGCTCGCTCGAAAGGCAACAGGCAGTTCTGGCGCATCCTATACAGTAACAGTAAAATGTTCTAGAACAAGTACAACATCGCGGTTCACACGACGAAACTAGGTGTGACCACAGTCAACGCAACGATTTCTTATGCTTCTTTTGCTTGTATTCTTATACATGTATGCGAGATTGTAAAATTATAAAAATCAGCTATAAAACATTTCCACAACAAAATATTATAAGAGTAGTATGCAGATGTTATTGGCCAGTTCCAGAATTCATTTATAGAATAAATCGGCGGATCGCACGACATAATAACGTACCTGTTTTATAGTTGCCGACCAAAGATCTTCATTAACAAATGAGCCTAATCTTGGTGCAATAAAGTCGCGATAATTGAGGTCAGCAAGGTCAGCGGGTCTTCCTTTAAGGATTAAAATATATTAAAAAATATAACATACATATTGTATCAAATCAAAAACTAACCGGATTTCGGTAAGGGTGTGCGAAATGTCTTATTATTTGCTCCAGGTGCAGTCCAAATATTCATTTTTACACTTACTTTAATTAATTTCCATTCCAAATGAGACAAAAAACTTAAACTCACAAATTGCCTTGTAAATTTTAGATTGGATATAAATGCACTACTTGCAAAGGGATGTGTTCCTCATAACCTTATAGAATTTGTTCATCACCGCCCTTTAAAAATTCGTTATTTTAATCTTATATTAATAAAATAACGCCAGCTGGATGTTTGTGATGCATATTATTTGACTCTTTCAAAGAATTACACTGTATTCTCAAACGGGCCTCTCCATGCGGTGAAAAATTTGCCAAAAGCCATAAATCGTCCACTCTGTCAGGGAAGCAGAAAGCCTGGGGCAAGCGCCCTCGGTTCTTTAAAATTGGCAAATGCAGCCTTTAAAAACAGCCTAATAATGGCTACCATGACGTCTCTGATTTACTCTATTTATCAGCCACCATTTTAACGTTTTCTTTAAAATCACTGAAGTTTCTAAATTTTCAGAATTTGAAGCGTCAGAAAATTTTGATGCCTTCAGATTCCGAGCCAGACAAAATTCTCAGTAAATGGAGAGGTCAAGTTAAACTTCACTGTGAATTGTAAAACTTTTGTTGTTCAGGAAATTTGTCCAATTTTTTCTGCTAAAACTGGCAAAGTTATGCAGTCCAAACGTGCAAACTGCATCAGCTTAACAAGGTTCTTAAACCCACACAGGAGGCTGTTCTTCTGAGAAATTCATTATTATTAACCAGACTATACTTGTTTGACAATGATGAATACAGTAAGTACCCGCCAAAAATGAATGTCGCTCGCCTGAACCTTCCTCGAAATCGGATACTGGAAATACGACAGTTATTTCTGGCGAGTACTATATTACCACAGGTGTGTAAGGTCCGGAGACTTCGGAGATGAGAGTTAATGGCCTCTGCATGCGTGGGCGTAGACCATGGGGAACCAAAAAATTTCCCGTCTCCCCAACTTTTTCTTAAAATATGTCCCTAAGTTTCCCTTAAAATTTTTGTAATTTTGCGCACAATTATACTTTCCGCGAAGCTTCGACAAGCAATGGGCAGCTCCGGGTCCGATGCTTAAGGGGAAGGTAATCGTTAAAGACTATGGTAAACTACACGACATACCTTATGTAGATTTAAAGCAATGAAATCAACGCGTTTACAGGGTTAAAGCACTATAATTGTACGAATGCAAGAAACAAGGGCGTAACTATTAGGGGTCTAGACCGCTTTCGGTCTAAAAATTTTTTCACCTCTGTCATGTCGTAGAAACAAAGGAAGAATTATGCCAGAAATGTAATCTGAAGATAAGTAACTTATAACAAAAATTGGCCCAAATAAATCTATATACATTTATGTATTTTGCTAAAATTGTCTGTCGACGGAATTGTTATATATACGTCATTTTCGCCACTAGGTAACTGTGACTGTATGAAATATAAAACTTTTTTTGGACCCCGCATTGAACCCCTTTTCGCCGACGTCAATGAGGCTAGACCCCGCTATTCTAAATCCTGGCTATACCCATGGCAAGAAACTCGCTGGCCTCTCCAATAAGTCAGCAATTATGTGGGTGGTTCGACGGTGGAGCATAACGGCATTTTTAAGACATATAAATATGTAACTATTAATTTATGAATAATAAATGTTTCATATAATAAATTAATATTATTAAAATAGTATTTAATGTTTTAAATAAACAACACAGGCTTTCCAGAATATTATCGGAGTTTGACGCTTAACTGGTATAGTTTGTTGTATCAGTTGAGAATTGGTCTTAATGGTTATTATAGTGATAGTACGTAGTTTAATTATGTCGAACCGCAAGTCTTATACGGACTTCCTTTCCTGAAACAGCAACCTACGGCAGCAGCAGTGGACGCGGTGGCAAGTAATTCGTCAACAGCAAAAGTTCACCAGCAAACACGGACCGTAGCAGTTAGTAGCGAAAAACACCATAGCACCGAAGGCGCTAGGATGAGCAGCGACCAAAACAACCGTGGTATCGACGGCCTTTGGTATAGCGGCGACAACAGCAACCGTAGTATTGATAGCGATGGGTTCAGTGGTGACGATAGCAACCGCAGCTGCGATGGCGCTTGCTTATGCAGCGACGACGGCAACCGTACCATCAACGACCTTTGGTTCAGAGGCGGTAACAACAAGCTGTAGCATTGACGGGCGCTTTGTGCTGCGTCGACGACAGCAACCGACGTATCGACAGCGCTGGATACAGCGGCGACTACACCAACCATAGCACCGACGGCTCTTGGTACAGCGGCGACGACAGCAACCAAAGCATCGACAGCCTTGGTACAGCGGTGACGACAGCAACCGTAGCAACGACAGCGCTGTGTTCAGCGGTGACGACAGCAACTGTTGTTTCGATGGCGCTTGCTTCAGCAGCGGCGACGGCAACCTTAGCATCAACGGCGTTTGGTTAAGAAGCGACGACAACATCCGTAGTATCGACAGGCGCTGCGACGATGACAGCAACTGCATGTAGCGACGACGACGGTATACATTTCACCGTGGAAAAGGAAGATATAGGAGAGAATCTGGTCGTCTTCTATTCACTAAAACAGTTTTTGCCAAAGTACTGGTGGTTTATGCATATGTAACAGATCCATACTGGATCGTTACGAGGTGGATTAATCCTGACCATAGCCTAATGGCAACATTTTATCGAATACCCTTAATCCTGGCCACACTCTAATGGCCAACATTTACAAATACCCAATAATCCTGGCCGCATTTTAATGGCCAACATTTGCAAATACCCCAATAATCCTGGCCACAGCCCAATGGCCAACATTTACGAATACCCCAATAATCCTGGCCACAGCCCAATGGCCAACATTTAGTCGAATACCCCAATAATCCTGGCCACAGCGTAATGGCCAAAATCTAGTCGAATACCCAAAGTATCCTGGCCACATATGTAATGGCCAACATTTTTGAATTTGGTTACGGATGCCTCCAAACTTAGAATACCCAACGGGGATGACCCAAATGGGTACGAAACCAACCGTTGCATCAAAATACGTACGTATACGTATTTAGAACCAATTTATGACCTCTTTGCGCAAGTGAATACATAAGCCGATCTTCCCCCGTATATACGAACCGACCGCAAGACCCTGTTGTCACCTTATTTATAGACCGTATAAATGGCACAAATCATGAATCGTTACGTCCATTATCCTCGTTATGAATAGAGATTTTCGTCATATTTCGGTTTGCATCGCCGACGGTGTTTATTGATCAGAATGAGTATCCTTATTAACTTTTCAGGAATGGATAATCGTCGAAGTATTGCTATCGTATAAAAATATATTATGTTGTTTGTAATGCCATAAAAGCACGTATTATGCAATTGATTCGTATAATCCTGATCATACCGTGTATCTATGTACCGATGGAATCGTTGTTTGTACTTTTAGGTGGATATACACGATTTGAACGTTTGATTACCGTCATACATTTGGATCGTACTTGTTAACCGTTTATGTATAACCGTTATACCATATTCATACCGTACTTTCGTGTTGCTTAATGCCATAAAAGCGCCTATACTTTGTTATGATTCTATACCGTTTTTATGATTACCATACTCGTATTGCACCCTTGATTATGGACGTATAATTGTAACCATTTATCAATGATTGTCGTACCATATATATACTTGTAGTTCCATTGTGTTGATCAAGGCCATAAAGGTCTATATTTGGATGTAATTTTCTTGTGTATTTCATCGATGTTTTCAGGATGATGGTTACATTTTATTGTACCGTTGTAGTTCATAAGTTTGGAGGTGCAAATACTCGAGGATGATTTGTTTCGCTTAGGATGATTTTAAGGGAAAACTTAGGGGTCTTTACGCACATAAATTAGTACTTTTATAGGCAGAGAACGTGAGTATAGCGAGCTCTTGGCATACTCGGCTTGTGGAAATATAAGACGGTACGACTCCCCGCCGAACCCGATATCTATATATATAGGAATAGCCCTACCCCGCCTAGTAGGACTGCGAAACTCATCGCGATTTTCCATAGGAAAGACTGGCCGTGACGGATACCCGTCACGACCGTCCTCACGAATGAGGACTACATAAATATGGCTGTTCACCCTATAGCGAACAGCAAATAAGCAAATTTGCTGAAAATTTTAGTAAGAAAATTGAAATATCACTTTACCAGTGTTCAATATTAGGCAGTACACTGGTAAACTGCAGTAACCAAAATTTTATCAGTTACCAGCGTTCATTCTCGCTGGCAAAGATAACTGATAAAAGTATAAGGAATTTATGAAAATTTGGTATCAATAGTATCGGCTCCGGCCCATATCTCCGGAACCATTGAAATTTTGGTAGGGAATTCATTTTTGATAGGGAATTTTACGGTCTTTCTAATGAGACCGGTCTCGTGGACATCCGTCCAGGATCCGCGGACTTATAAGAAATAAGCATATATGTAGAGCAAACAAGCCATATTTAATTAAATAACTTAACGAATATTAAACACAAATATATGTATAGGGTATACGGTATTGTAGTCCCTACATCCGAGGCTTTCTTTTGAGCCCGGACCGGTCCCGCTGTGCCCTTTTTAGGTACTCATGCCCGTGAAAAACGCTGAACTAACGCCTCGACCGGCGTGTAACACCTCGTTGGATTCCCCTTGACAAGACTAACGCAAAAATGTACCCAACGCCCCATAAAGCGGTACCCCGGACCCGTGGGAGCCATTTGAAACACCCCAATTCTTTATGAAAATTATCATAGGCCCGCCTGAGAGCCCACCTTCCCCTTTTATTGTCCAAACATGGACCTGCTGCATATTAAAATGACTGGACGGACGTGCTGAGTCCGAATCCGGATCTCATTTGGCACTCTGGCCATTACCGATGGAACAGCGCCCTCTTTTTACCCCTTTTGCTTTCGTATGTTTACTTAGCAGTTTCTCCTTTATACGGACGCTAGTCAAAACTATGTAAGCATATACGTTTACAAATGTATATTAAAATTATAAGGCAAGGATGTCGGCTGGTGTCGATTTTATATCACATCTGCTGCGAGTTAATAGCTGGGGCAAAGTATATACATAAAAGCTTTAAGAACCTTTTAGTTATAATTCTTGACCAAACAATACTGGACTCAAAGTTAAGCACAACTCTATATTAATCTTATACTAGTTTTATATTAAACCGGTCTTAGCTGAATGTCGCTATCGATGTGTCGTTGCTTCTTCATAATTTAGCAGGACGTGAAGCTAGCACATTCTTAAGTAAATAAATTTAATTTAATGTTTTATATAAACTTGATGCGCCGTTTCGGAACTATACTACAAGTTTCAAGAATCCTTATCAGTAAGAAAGGAGTTAATATGGACTCTGGAGTTTAATATTAGATTGGAGGTTCAAGTTGTGGAGACCATCGAATTATAAGCCCTTGTGTAAATAAGCTTGGTCTTGCGAGTTGATTTAGATCTGATGTTGGAGCCGACAATTTGTTATAAAATTAACGTCAAGTATATTTTGGCTTGAAAGTTTGAATAAAGCACGAAGCTTCTGGAAAGGTTCCAGTAATTTAAAAGAGTTTTATATGAAATTGTCGTAACAAAGTAATAAATCATCTTTAGTTATATAAAATTTCATATAAAATCGGTCCGAAATTTATCGAAATTCGGACCGATAAGAAAGTTTGATTAAAGGATCAAACATTGGGGTCAAATCGTCCCAAAAGTGCTGACAAAGCACTTTTGGGACTACATTAGGAAAATTTTAATAGCTCAATAAATCAAAATTAATCACCAAAGCTCGTAGTATTTAAGGAGCTTGTGTAAAGGCCCTCGAGCTCTAGAGCGTTCAGTCTGACTTCGGCAGCGCAGAGTTCGGTCGTTTTGCAGACGGCTCTGTCGCTTATTGTTTTGTTCTTGGTTTCACTTACGATTTACAACTTCTACTTGGCTTCTTTTTGCTTCGAACTTGCGAATGGATGGACGAGCGATGGACGTCGACTGACCGGACTCGAAACTGTAAGCGTGGACAGGGAGGAAGCGTAGTTTAGTTATTGTTACGGACATTAGGTTAGGTAGGCCTGGAGTTTTAGTAGATAGCACCTAGAATAGGATGAAACGCCGATGAGCGTCAGTACTTAGCATTTAGCCTTCCCTGTCCATACTGTTATTTACATGATAGTGCACCGGTCCTAGCTTCTCCTGCAGACACGTAGCCATTAACTAGCCACTCACACAACGTAGTTAGATGGCTGAAGTCATGCTGAACCTCCCTCGGTCGATGAGTTAAGGTACAAATAAACGCCACACTCGCGTAGAGATCTAGTTTTACATGATTCCCTGAGTCAAGTTAGGATTTAAAATGTAATCTTTGAGCTGACCGAGGTTAAACAAAATGAATTTTTGGCTGAATATTAGCAATAGAACTCCGAAGCATCCTTGCTCCTGTTATTCTCGTCAAGTATTAATCAATGGTTTACTCACAATTTTACCTAAGTTGGGATTTATCTGAAAATGAATCCGCCTGCATATTTTGGTACTCCGATGCTTGGAAACTGAGGGCGAATTATTTATTGAAGGATAATTGTAGGCTAAAACTACCCCGTAACTTTGTTAATATTTAATTAGGATGTCAATAACGTTCTAGATATCTAAATTGAATCGAGAATTTCTGCGTATCCACAACTGACCGCACCGACCCAACGCCCGGTGAGCGAGACCGCTCACTCCGTGCGAAATTTAATAGTTGTCAAGAATTACTCTAGGGAATTGGCTGAAATTCTACCCGGACGTAGAGATGGGTCCCAACTATCGATCTAAAGCATCATATTTTCAAATATCATGTCGGAATCACAACCCCGACGACACGACCTTGAAGGGGCCTGCCCCACCGTAAACGCAGAATTGAAATATTTCAAAATTCTCTACAGGAATTTTGTTGAGACGCTAGCAGTTTCTTCGTAGGAGTGTCCGCTACCGGTCACCATTTTAAGACTCAACATTATCAAGTCGGAATCACAAACCCGACGGCCCGATAGGGATCCGCCCTTGCTGAAAATCACTAACGTTAATAATGCAACATCTCTACGAAGAAATAGGATAATTTTGACAAATAGGGGCCCCTTAGGCTGTCAATTTGCATTATCAAGCCCGGCGAAGCCGTGGCCTGTTCAAAGAATCTTAAAAAGTGCAGGCTCGGGCTGCGCGGAAGCCGCCCAGAGTCTACGCAGATTTCAGAAAATTACTAGTAATATAAGTAACGATCTAAGCAGGTTTCGGTTTGATTTTAGCACGCTTTTCCTTAGAGTTGACAACTTAGTGAGCGGTCGCTTTTTGTATATGGAACGAAATGTCAATCTTACCAGGGTTAATAATTACGTTGCGAGTGGCAACAATGTTGTGTAAAATTTGGCGATATCGCTAGATGCGATAGCGAGTCTATCGGGCCTCGGCCCGACGGAGCAATTTTTGTGAGGACCGATGACCCGGTCCTAATAAATCGAGAAATCAGGTTGAACCAAGCCTCTGTGCAAAATTTCACAGAGAAAGGCTGGCAGTTTAGTGAGAAAATTCAAATTTGTAGGTTTCCCCAGCCCCTATAGAGTTAGGCTTAAAATCTCGGTTGAAAACTAGGAAATCGAGCCATCTAAAGGATACAAATCGAGTGGAATTCAGTTACCATAGGGGCCGCCACTTACTAACTCGTTTCGTCGAGTAGGAACTGCTAGCAACACAACTTAAAAGCTAGTACCGCGTAGAGCTCATTTCGAGAGCTGTTTTCGAGGCAAAATAGCATAAACTTCAGTATTTTTAGGATTGCGCCGATGACCTACAGTTCTATTTTTAGTCAAATTTGGAGGTACCTGAATACAAATCTAGCCCCTGCGCCTATGCCCTGAAGTTGGCATGAAAGTGTACAATGATAATGTATAGCCACCTAATTGGTAACTATCAATCGGAATTAGAGAAATTATAGGTTGTGTCGTAAACTAGGGACTCGTCCAAGCTTGTCCCTTGGCCCACATTAGTGTCGTTACCTAGTAGCAATAGCAAATGATCCAATCGCTTTAGAACAATTTCCACGTTAAGGAACTGAGTTAAGATATTAAATTAGTACAGAAAATCAATTAAGTAAGCTAAGTTTGTTAGCCCGTTTGAACCAGTAGAAAATGGGATTGCCTCAAAGCAGCTCCTTACTTCGGTAGTGGCCTACTTGCACGTTTAAGCGTATTGTTTGTCATTTTTCTAGGATTGGGCTAGTAGTTAATTCTTACCTAGGAAACCTGTCATAGGATGAAGCAATAAATTTATTAACCGGTTGTTGAGCCGCACAAGCCCTTATTTAAGCCTAAACCGTCAAATTAGTACGATCTCTCGTTCCAATTGAGCGATACAATTATTATATAACGCACTTGTAAATTAGTAGACCTGCATCTAATTGTGGAGCATTACCCGATGAGTTGATTACCGCCGAACACCAAGTTAACGCGTTAGTAGTGAACGTTGAAGACTAACGCAACGCTTGCCACCTTTTGTAAGATTAGTGAGAGTCCATTTGGAGCTCTCTATTAGGCCGAACTAGATTTACAAATCGCATGGATCAAACATTATCCAATCGTCTCGTATTAAGCCGCAAAACGCTCTAAGTTGCACTTCAGAGTTTAGATTTTAGGGACTCTTTTCTCTACCGCTCGTGGTATCGTCGTACTTTTTGATAAAAATATAGAGCATTCTTCCGCCGAGCAAGGCGTGAACGAAGGTCATAAATGAACCCCGAGTAGCACTCAAAATTGATAATTTATCACTTTTCCCTGGATCCGGCTCGATCCAGCTCCTTCTAAAATTGTGTAGATTTGGCCGCGAAAATAAAATATCGAAATGCCTAGTGTTGGTAAATTACGAATAATGTACATGATACAGTATAAAATTTAGTAATAAATTTAGTGTTAAGAAAAGCTGGAAAGTTAGGAAATGTGGTCCCAACCTCACTTTACCAGGACCTATAACCCCATTGTTGGATATTTTACCCGGCCCATTTTTAGTACTATTTTGGCTCATGTTTATGGACACGAAAAAGTCCGTTTTTGTTGTTGTTTAAGTTCCAGTTGAGCATCGATTTAGGTTCGAATTTCGCATTTTTGATACCTTGTTTAAAGGATAGTCTCATAGGAAATTGGAACCAGAATTCACCAGGCGCGCCTTTGTAAAAGCCTAAAATTGTATCATACCCGTGGTTACCGCCCGTATGTATGTATGCCAGCAGGAAAAATGTCATTGTACTATTGTCGCACTAGAGAAAAATTTAGCAGTTGTACCGATGCTCACCTCACAATCTTACCGTTGTATCAATACGTACCATTACTCTTTTGTTGTATGTTAATCCAATCGCTACTTTACCTCAGTTACGAATATATTCACATATGATGATGTACCAAGGCGGTGATTAGGATGAGTAAGATCACGACCCGCAATCCCCCATTGTACGCTTCGTCCCGTATGCCCCATTTGTACCCGTAAATTACCGCCTTTCGCTTACCTGAACCTAGTGTTTTATCAGACTACCCTCTAGTAGCAATCGTAGTACCGATCGAGTAGTTAGTTGAATGGCGCCTCTCACGATAACTAACCGTTTTACGCTTCGCGTTACTCACCTGTGTTTGCTTTTGACCTGACACACTTTTAATCAGTAAGGTGAGCGCAGCTGTCATTAGAAAAGGCTTTGCAGTTTACGCCATGGTTCGAATCAGCTGTAGAGTTCCATAAAAAAGGCGATGACTCCGCAACTTACCCCGTATGTCGCCCTGCTCATTCTCCTAATAGCGTACTATACTAGTGACATTGTACCTGTTGTATTCGCCCGTACAGTATGTTCTTGTCCATATACGATTTTGACTCATCAACAAATACTCAATCAAACCCATGTGTCCAAGTGTTTTGTTGACCCTAGTAGCGATAGATATTAGAAGGGATTTGAAATCCGTCACCCCTATTGATGACCCACGTTCAGGTTTGGCACACGCATTGAAGAAGCAACCCTTAGCGTGACTAGCCGATTTCAATTTAATTGTATTACTGTGTGAGTACGACTCGTGCGACTAATAAGGAAAATTTACCTCAAAACTAAAACTTCGCTGAGCACCCAGAATAGGAAATTACACGCGAATCCGACGTTAAACGTCTAGAGATTTGTCGGACCCTAGCGGGGGCCATTGACTAAATAAACCGTTCGAGAAAGTAGGAAAATCAAGCAAATCCGAATACCTTTTGAATACATTTCCCAGTTGAACGAGGATAGGGAATAGTGGTATAGTCTCTTTGGCCTGAGAGCAGGTGACGGAGCCAACCTCCCTGGGGACCTCAATGGTAGTACCTCTTAGGCTACGTGCGCAACCAGTTCGGCAGGATCAGAACACATTCTGTGAAGCGCTCCTGCGGCTTGCTAAGCTCCGTAATTTCTTGGGTCTGACTCGAATGAAAAAGAAAAATTAAGAAATTTGAACCCAATAGTTCCGCCCTTGAGATTATGATAGCCGGGGTCGTATGGGCTTTACGTTTGTGGAAGTGCGTAATGCAGCAGCGTCACGTCGATATTACACATATTTGGCGAAAAACCACTTACTGTGCATTGTGAAAACGTGTGTCACTTTGTGTAATGTCTGCTCTGTGTTATATGTTGACGGCCCAGTAATGTTCCGGTTATTATAAGCCAATATTTCGGTATACATGGAGTAGTAGCTTCAGTTTCAATATCGACTAAGCTGTCCGTCAGCGGCGTCGCAGCGGTATAGCAAGGCAATGACGAAACTAATCCAGAGTGTTTGCCATCTCCAGCTATTAGCTCAGTTAGTGATAGGTTTGTTTTACTGCTAGTGATTAAAAACATTGTCGATTCGATGCATTATACTATAAACCAGTTTATAACTTACAGATCAGTGTTTCAGCCTATTGTCTGGCTAATCCTAACTTTCCTTTCGTTGCACATATTTTTTAACTCCGACGCGAAACGGAATTGAGCCCGGCTATTTGTCCCCCATCTACGGCATGTACATGATTCTGCGACCTGTTATTGCTTTGTAATCGAAAAATCTAAAGATCGCGGGCCGAGCTTGTACTATTTGGCGGTGTGTTTTGTTGAACATCGACGGTCATGTTATTTAAGGTTCAGTTTCACATCAACGATTTCAAGTCTTACGGCTCGATATCATCGTAGCCGTACTCCTTTGCGTGGCCCGATGCCTAAAAAGCAACAGCAACAGCCGATTCAGAGATCATCGTCTGAGTCGTCACTAGCAGGAGTTCCAGCCAGGTGAGAGGAAGCGAAGTACAGCAGCCCTGTCGCGTCGCATGTAATGAACAGTTTGACAATGTGGCGACAGTGGGTTTGGGGCGATATGCACGTTAGTTACGGCAGCGATGTCACAACGAGGTCTGTATAATGGTTTCGCCGGTAACCGGCGGCAGAGGCTAGCAAAATCCATCCATACATAAGCTATTCACCCTAATGTGTGGGGAACGCTGAGTCTCCTTTGTAGGTCTTGTGTTTGGACGATCAATTTGCCCCAATGCACGCTCCTGACTTCTGGTGTCGACTGAGATTTGTTTTCGCCACGACCTTCCTGCAGTTGGGGCACTCCGTCTGTCCAGGCCGGTAGGCATGTTGAGGAATCTGCATGGCTACCGTCGCGATTTCGTTTCCATTCGTCGCTCGGACCTCTACCAGAGCGACCCCGTGCTTCGTTGCTCAGGCTCTTACATGCCGCGCCATGTTCGCCCTGGATCTTTTCTCCCGGCAGATGAAGCACTTTCCCGAAGCGGTTCCTTTGCAAACTTTCTCGTGGTTCCTCCTCGCTGCCTCACACTGCATCACCGTCACTTTACAGATACGACACTTGAAACACCTGTTAGTGTCTGCCCTGTGCGTTCTCCGTTGGTGTTGTTTCAGCCCGGCTCTCGTTTTGAAGCTCCTTCCGCAGCCGTCCCAATCACAAACGGTGCTTAGGTGGTCGGCCCGGTTAAATTGGCTTCTTCTCGGTTTCGGGTCACCGCATACTTTTCTCCACGTTGGCATCTGTCCTTCCCATCCGTCGATTGAATTGATCCTTTTCGTTGTTGTCTTCTTCCACTCCGTTCTGTTGACCGCTAGCTTTTCGACATTGTCGGGGTCCACGTTGCACTCTCGTAGCAGCTTCCTCCAATAGTGTATCGTCGTCTGGCTCCCATCTCTGTTGCCCAACCCGAACCACCCCAGCGTAATAGCTTTGGTCGTCCGATTATTTGCCATCCTGAGCACGTGGCCCATCCGTTCCAGACACCGCTTTTCCACCTTTTTGCTGATGCTGCTGGCTCCCAGTTCCGTCCGTATCCTGAACATGTTGATAGCCGCTGCTTCCATCTGGATCCGAGCCGGACCTTTCTTCTTGTTCATCCGCATGTATCGGTATGTCTTGTCTATAAACTGTTGGAGTCTTTTCAGTTCTCCCACTCGCCAGGGTCTCACCGCGCAGTCAAACAGCAGGCAGGATTCCACCCATGCTTCTATGATCCCTGCCTGGGTCTTCTTCGCCAGCTTTGTCTTCATCAGCCTTTTCTTCACTGCAAACCAGGCTCTCCCCGCTCTCGCCAGCCTGTTGTTGCAATCGTGTTTTCTTCCGATCCAGCATCCTGATCCCCATGTCTTCCTCCTTAGCGAATGTCAACTTTTCCTCCTTCCCATCGTGGCACCTTTCTTCGAATCTCCCCATTGCCGTCTTGATGATCTCCTTTCCTTCGGGCATTTCATCCTCCATACCCAGCAGTGTTGTGTCGTCGGCGAATCATCATCACAGCAACGTCTTCGTCATCATCACAATATCAATATTGCTGATCAATGACATTTAAGTCAACTCCGGACTAAGACCATCCTATAATTCGTGACAGATGGCTATTTCCAGATCACGACACTCAATTACCGGCCGGCGGTGTGTCGTTGCTATGGCATAAAATATAAGTTGTGATAATTTTTATGAGTACTAAGCAAGATGTATTGAAAGTGTTGTGAACGGTGCACACTATGATTTTTGTTTATTTGGCGCCGAAGAAGTCAAACTAGTAGACGAATTTCAATGTCGAACGCTAAAATTTACCATTTTTTCCATTTCTACGGGACAAAATTGTGAATGTGAGGGAAAATTTTAATGAGCGCGTGAACATCAAATAAATTGATGACATGAGCATGTGTTTTTATGAGTGCATTTCGGTGACGGCGGAAGGGCATTCGGATTATAGGGGCCCAGCTACTCCCATAATGATACGATTTGTATAATATCACATTCCTGCAGTATTTTTAAACTTTTTTCCGTACGCATTATTCGCCGATCACTGCTCGCTTGTTGCTCGTTCCTAACTTGCTTGCGTTTGAAAAACCTTTTCGATTTACTTTGCTCGATCGTTGGTACAGCGACGGTAAATAAGATCGGCGAATAATGCAGATCCAAAAACGCCTGAGCTAACCAGAAAGAGTTATGTATAGCAATGCCATGGTTATGAAAGGACAGCACATATCTCCATTTTTATCCGACGTCTCTAAAAATAGTTAGAACTTAAAATGAGAAGAGACCCCATGGGCAAAATCTTCAATACTTGCGAGCTTTGTGACATCTTGAACTATACATAAATCTCCGTGCAGCGCAAATAAAAAAAGTAGACGAATAAATTAACTTATATCGCACGCCACAAACAAAAGGCCGCGAAAACCCCTCCACCAGCTGATGTTTCCCGAGTGACAAGAAAAGATTCGCGCACTGCTAAACAGTATTTTGACGAATTCGCAAGAGAATATTTTGCGCTAGCGTCCACACTCGCCACATGGTGGCACAAAGCTGTAGTGCAACAAACCCTTTACCAACAATTGAAATACTTCCCATAATTTCCACAAATCTTCATCTCCAGGCGTGGCTTTCACTTTTTATGACATTAACAACGAATTTGCATGCTTCCCCGTTTTAAGATGTATTATTTTATAAACTTAATGCACCCTAGTGTAACGTCGCAGATAGGCAGCTGTTAACAGAAGCTCCATGGTTCCACAAGTAGAAATTATGCACAACTATTATTTAACTAACTGCACAACAGTAACGACAAGAATCACACGACTGCGTTAAATATCGTTAACTAGTCTTGAGGCATAACGTAAGAAAAACACTTTTTTTATTAGAATAATATATTTCACATTATTAACAACATAATTGAAAATTGTGCTCTGAATATCATAGAGCCCTGTCACAAGACTCTATTCTAAATTATAATGCACTTAATTTGCCTAACCTCGGCGACCTGTACTGTGTTATTGCTAATAATTATGTTCTGCGTTGGTTTTATGTCGTACGCTAGCCTGACAAAATATGCTTAACGAAAAATGTAACAGTATCACCCCATTTGATTTCAAACAGTGTTAAACATCTACGAAAATTTGCATAACTACAAGACGCGATAAATTATCGCTAATATGTTCATTATTTCCGAGTCTTTGGTTCGCTGTTTCACTTTACATGGCGATGATTTCGGTAATATTAGGTACACAAAATGTACGTGCATTTCTGTTTCAGAAATTTTGTCTCAATACTCTACGAATATTCCAAGTCATTCCAATTAGCAAAACGTTATTGCAGCCATTTTGTCGTAGCTCCACATCGTGATATTTCTAACAACGAACGCAGAGTAATGCACAGCCGAAGCAGTATAAAACAAAAATATTGCATTATGAAAAAATGGAAATTTGAACAAAACTAACAATTACCATGTTTTTGCATTAATTCTCAAGCTATATATTATTGCAACTGCAATTCGCCGACACTTGAATGTGAAATAAAAAAATATACTCACCAACCAGAACAAATTCCTCATCTGGCTGCACACAATGCTGAGATCGTGGTTTCGAATAAATTTTGATTCTCGAAAACTCGATCTGTAAACATGGTTTAACATAATCCAATGAGGCTAACAGCTAATCAACAATTTTCGTGCCCGGTTTCCGACATAGAAAGGTGGCCGATCCCTATCTAGTGAAATGCTACCCTCATCGCCGACCTCACATAAAACGCAACACCTTCACTGATCCATTTCCGACCCCTTTTGGCCGATAACGAAAAATGCAGTGGTAACAACATAAATTTAACAAGTACTTTCGACATCACGTTATCAAAAATATAGCGCCAGTGGTGAGTTGACTACTTAAAATTTGATTTCACGGTGTTTTCACCTATGCAGAATGCCGGTTAGAATTAGCCGAATATTTTAAAAAATTAGCTACAACCCCTATTGGAATCCTCGCAGTTCGTTCGATGGTCGTTTGATAACTTCAAAATTTTGTTCGAAATGTGTTCGCATTTTGTTCGAGACGTGTTCGAAATTTTGACCCCGTTTTTAATTTGTTCGAGAGCTGTTTGAAGTTTGGTCGAAAAGTGTTCGAGGTCTGTTCGAGAATGAATTATTTTTTTCGATTTATGTTCGATGTTCGCTGGGTCGAAAGGTGACACTCATTTCTAGCGAGTACTGCGAAAATATGAAAAACGGATAAGCTCATCTAGATCTACACCTTTGCTGAACAATAACATATTTTCATTCAGGGACCACTATCTGGGTCGCTGTGAGCCCAAATATGATTCATTCACCCTTTACCAAAAATATAGATTATTTAAATTTCGGCATGTTATTGCATTTGTGACCTTTATTAATAGCGATTACATGTAAAACATAATGACAATTTACAGATGAAACTACGCTAGCTTCGTTTCACTTTGCTTTAGAGTTACTAGTGCGAATAACAAGCAAAATCAGATATTCTGCAACCAATTTTTGCTTTCGTATATTCGTTGCTATAGTTACAATAAATAATTACTGCGTAGCAACAAATTAATCGTCTAGGATTTTAAACAGACAATAACGTATTGCATTTCTAAGCATTATCTCAAAAATTTAATATTTGAAATCATGTAACTTATTTAAACACATTTAATTATGTAAACAGAAAGAGTGGTGCCATCTTAACCATTTGTAATTTTGTCTATTTTGCTTCTCATGCATTTTAAGATGTATCATTTGCAACACATGAAACCTGCATCCCATTGTTTGAAATCTTGTTATAGAAACTTACAATCTCTTTATATCTCTTGATCAATATTTTTATATTACAGCCAAATCTTGGTCTTGTTTCTCATATGAAGATATGCCAGAGGTTAAAACTAAATCTTAGCATTGGAATATTCAAATTTCAAGATTTTTCAATTTAGTTGTTTGTATATACAGTGTAAGGTTTCAGAGGATCTGTCAGCTTTAGATATTGCTAAATACGACGCAACACGCAACTATGAGCTAGAATTTGCACGTGTATATACGCCATGCGTACATGAAAAATGACACAATACCCTTGCTAGCTAGTGGTCAGCATGCACTTTATTCTTTATGTCATTTTGACTGCGACGCCAAATGGTATGCCAATATTGGCAAGCGGTATAAATATTTTTAAGATGCATAGCGTTGAATTATAATCAACTGGGTACACATTTCAGTTCTAAATCGATAGATTAAGATACAATGTTTCCAGAGGGGCATTTTTTTATTTGACCCTCAACGCTCATATAACATTTGTTTAAAACTGACTTAACGCCAAAAAATCTAAAATATACATCTTTAAAAATTTTAAATTCCAGCCCATATTTGGCCAAATTCGGCCTATTTTTAACGCATAAGTCGAGAGTAAAAATATCTTAAGTTTCCGCACAATTGCTGTCTCTTTACGCGTCAAATGATACATTTTTGTATGCTAAAGCTAAATTATTAATGTGTTATGGCTATATGGAAAAACATAAAAAGGCAAAAACATAACGAACAATTTGAAAACAGACCTATTTCAGGCAGCTTAATAACGTCAAATGAGATACTTTTCCACTCCCTGATGCAATAAAACTCCATTATTAACTAACATCAGTCGCCTAAAACCACATCCTAGACAACTATAGTCCAAGACATCGTTAAGAAGATCATTAACAAGACATCACGATATAATAGTGTCTTTTCAAAAAGCCCGACGAAACAGGTGTTAGCTGCCATAGCAAAATCAGGCCCTGTTACTAAATGCTACCCTTTAATCAATTCAATTTCAAGTATATGTACTTCAGAGAAAACCCAAAGCTTCAACTTTAGTATTAAAATTTGCAACGCTGAACATATCGTTGGAAATGAAGGGGCACGGAACGATATTATATGAAGTTAAAACCCTGATAGCTCATTATAAGGAGCTAAAACCCTGACAGTTCGGTTTAAAGAACAGTATGCTTCCGGGATTTTAAGAGGTCAAGAGTAGGGATCAGCACTCTGACCAACTCGACTTTCATCTTTAGCCCGCACCGAAAGTTCGAATTCGAATATATAAAAAGCGGACAAAATATACAATGAGCGTTAACACATATATTTTAGTCAAGAAATCAAAATTACTCACATTTTGAACGATATAATAGTTAACATCATTTAATTCTGAGTGTAGTGAGTAAAACGGACGATGCGAAGGATTATTACTAGCCAGACAGTAATGAAATCTTGAAAGGTCCGTTACTGCAGATTTTTAGGGTGACACACATAACTCAACTTTCACTTAGTGGCCTGACTTGCGCGATAGTCCGTTTGAAAGCTGGAAATCTCTGTTTGTGCTTTTCGGTTAGGCACGAAGCTTGATTTCAACTCCTGCTTCCCGAAAAGCGTTCCGAGGAGCCTTAGGTCGGGTCGCGAACGTGGCCGAAAAATCACTTTATTTATTGTATCTCGACAACCGCTGTAGTATCTGAGTCAAATTGGACTTATCTTGTAAAGCAAATAAGCCTCCGTAAGGCTGTATTTAGTGACGGTTTTTTTTGGATGCGAAATTTTATTTAAAAGAGTTTTTTAATGAGCGCATGAGGCACAAAATACACAAAACGGCAACATTTCCGCAACCGCTCGAGCTATCTCTGAGCTCTCCAATTTGGCGGAGTGAGCGGCTGGCATTTTCCAGTGCCCCCTGGCAAAAACGGGATACCCTCGGTTCGTAGACCGTTTCCGCTCGGTAAAAACATCCCTACATGACATAAAATTTTATCAAAATCTGTATCAAAATTCCGAAATTTTGCAAAACTTACTTAAAGTAATTTTTTTTCTCTATTTAAAAGGTTTTGACAATGCTTCTGACATGATTTTAACCGTTTTTCTCTTGGCAAAATGTCCACTGATTCCGAACCAGGGGCCCAGGTTCATGCTCCCGGCAAAATTTTCAGTTAATTGCTGATTCACAGAATAATGCGCCCATCTATTCGAAAATTTTTGTTACATACGACATGTCGTACGTAACTGTGTTACGCACGACATGTGGTATGTAACCAGTGTTACATACGACATGTCGTACATAACCAGTGTTACATACAACATGACGTACGTAACCAGTGTTACATACAACATGTCGTACGTAACCAGTGTTACATACGACATGTCGTACGTAACCAGTGTTACATACGACATGTCGTACGTAACCAGTGTTACATACGACATGTCGTACGTAACCAGTGTTACATACGACATGTCGTACGTAACCAGTGTTACATACGACATGTCGTACGTAACCAGTGTTACATACGACATGTCGTACGTAACCAGTGTTACATACGACATGTCGTACGTAACCAGTGTTACATACGACATGTCGTACGTAACCAGTGTTACATACGACATGTCGTACGTAACCAGTGTTACATACGACATGTCGTACGTAACCAGTGTTACATACGACATGTCGTACGTAACCAGTGTTACATACGACATGTCGTACGTAACCAGTGTTACATACGACATGTCGTACGTAACCAGTGTTACATACGACATGTCGTACGTAACCAGTGTTACATACGACATGTCGTACGTAACCAGTGTAACATACGACATGTCGTACGTAACCAGTGTTACATACGATATGTCGTATAAAACCAGTGTTACATACGACACGCTGTACGTAACCGGAGTTATATACGACATGTCGTGCGTAACCAGTGTTACATACGACATGTCGTACGTAACCAGTGTTACATACGACATGTCGTACGTAACCAGTGTTACATACGACATGTCGTACGTAACCAGTGTTACATACGACATGTCGTACGGCACCAGTGTTACATACGACATGTCGTAAGTAACCAGTGTTACATACGACATGTCGTACGTAACCAGTGTTACATACGACATGTCGTACGTAACCAGTGTTACATACGACATGTCGTACGTAACCAGTGTTACATACGACATGTCGTACGTAACCAGTGTTACATACGACATGTCGTACGTAACCAGTGTTACATACGACATGTCGTATGTAACAATGTTACGTACGACTTGTCGTACGTAACCAGTGTTACATACGACTTGTCGTAAGTAACCAGTGTTACATACGACATGTCGTACCTAACCAGCATTACATACGACATGTCGTACGTAACCAGTGTTACATACGACATGTCGACAATGTAACCAGTGTTACATACGACATGTCGTACGTAACCAGTGTTACATACGACATGTCGCACGTAACCAGGGTTACATACGACATGTCGTACGTAACCAGTGTAACATACGACATGTCGTACGTAACCAGTGTAACATACGACATGTCGTACGTAACCAGTGTTACATACATGTCGTACGTAACCAGTGTTACATACATGTAGTACGTAACCAGTGTTACATACGACATGTCGTACGTAAACAGTGTTACATACATGTCGTACGTAACCAATGTTACATACGATATGTCGTACGTAACCAGTGTTACAGACGCCATGTCGTACGTAACCAGAGTTATATACGACATGTCGTGCGTAACCAGTGTTACATACGACATGTCGTACGTAACCAGTGTTACATACGACATGTCGTACGTAACCAGTGTTACATACGACATGTCGTATAACCAGTGTAACATACGACATGTCGTACGTAACCAGTGTTACATACGACATGTCGTACGTAACCCAGTGTTACATACGACATGTCGTACGAAACTACAGTGTTACTTACGACATGTCGTATGTAACCAGTGTTACATACAACATGTCATATGTAATCAGTGTTACATACGACATGTCGTACGTAACCAGTGTTACATAGGACATGTCGTACGTAACCAGTGTTACATACGACATGTCGTACGTAACCAGTGTTACATACGACATTTCGTACGTAACCAGTGTTATATACGACATGTCGTGCGTAACCAGTGTTACATACGACATGTCGTACGTACCCAGTGTTACATACGACATGTCGTACGTAACCAGTGTTACATACGACATGTCGTACGTAACCAGTGTTACATACGACATGTCGTACGTAACCAGTGTTACATACGACATGTCGTACGTAACCAGTGTTACATACGACATGTCGTACGTAACCAGTGTTATCTACGACATGTCGTACGTAACCAGTGTTATCTACGACATGTCGTACGTAACCAGTGTTACATACGACATGTCGTACGTAACCAGTGTTACATACGACATGTCGTACGTAACCAGTGTTACATACGACATGTCGTACGTAACCAGTGTTACATACGACATGTCGTACGTAACCAGTGTTGCATACGACATGTCGCACGTAACCAGTGTTGCATACGACATGTCGCACGTAACCAGTGTTGCATACGACATGTCGTACGTAACCAGTGTTACATACGACATGTCGTACGTAACCAGTGTTTCATACGACATGTCGTACGTAACCAGTGTTACATACGACATGTCCTACGTAACCAGTGTTACATACGACATGTCGGACGTAACCAGTGTTACATACGACATGTCGTACGTAACCAGTGTTACATACGACATGTCGTACGTAACCAGTTTTACATACGACATGTCGCACGTAACCAGTGTTACATACGACATGTACGACTGCATATCGTCTTTATTTACTGGTTGGGCCTAAATTGTTTTTGAATGGGCCCATGGCAATATATCTCTGTAATCGCTCGAACTGTATGGGTTTTATTGGCCTCATTTTGTGGAGAAATTCATCTTCTGTATAGCTTCAAATGGTATGATGCTGTTGTAATTTTGCACGCTGCAGTGTTAGGTCAACACGGGGAATGAACCCATGATAACCAAAATACGCGAAACCCGCAATATTTCCGCAACCGCTCGAGCTATATTGTAATATTATTTGGAGTGATTCATCCTCAATATATCTAAACTTGGTGTACAGAAACTTTCATTGTTTGCGCTCCAGGATTAGGTCAACACGGGTTTTCGAAATGGCCCATAGGCTCCAACATACACGGAAACGGCAATATTTCGACTCCAGCCACAGCAACATGGATGTTATTGGTCTCATTTTGTAGAGGAATGTATGCTCTTCTGCGCTAGGAGCAACTATATATGCGGGCATGCCAATATATTCGAACATGGGTCCCAGATTTATGAGAGTGAGCATCCCCAGATTGCCCCATGGTCAAACATGCGGAACCATTGGGCACTTTTATGTTTAGTTTAGTTTTTTAGTTATTGGTGGTGGCGGCAGCCGATCTGATTACCGCGGTCGCATTAGTTATTAGTCCTAGCGGGAGCCGATGTGATTACGTGGCCGCATTGTGGTTTGGTCGACGGGGGCCACAGGCGAGAGGCCGTGGCCCAGGTGCCCATTGGTACCATAAAAGCAGTAACAGTGCTCGACAGGCGACATCATCACAGTGCCATCATCGTTGGCAAGAATAACAACAACACGAGGCCTAGGACATTGCGCCGACTCGAGGAGTCTCTGGGCAGACAGCGCGGAAAACGCTAAAATTGTGAATAAGTAGACTAAGATACGGTGCAAGAACGTGTTGGGTGCAAAAATTTAGTTTAAAATCAGCTGTTAAGCTAATTTTTTACTGAAATTAATCAACTTTTAACTTAAGAAAGGGGTTATTGTAAAAAAATTTTGCAAATTTTTTGCCACCCGGAGAGTGTTTTTGCCGGTGGAAGCAAATAATTTTGTCATGATCTTTTTGCCGGTGGAGCCTAAATTTTGCCAGAAGACACAACCTGGTGGGGTGCGCGTTTTTGACGAGGCACCGAAAAATGCCAGCCCCCCAGCTTGGAGAAGCCACGATTTCGGAGATAAAGGCGAATGAGAAATTGGTGGAAGACAAATGGTACGACTAGTGTGAAAAGAGAATTAGAGACGGACGGAATGCGCCAAAACGCAAGGAATGTAGATTGTAGATGATGGTAAGAGCGAAAAGAAGACTGCTCGGGAATGACCCGCGTTCAAGTTTAGAAGATAGGGACTGATAGACGTGCTGGAAATGCAGGAAGAAGATAACAAATAAAGATGTAAATGTAGCAACGACAGAAGTGTAAGAAGAGGGAAAGAAGCGAAATACATGATGAAGGAAGAAATCCTGCGAACCATGCAGTGGAATGTCGATAGAATACAGCCAAAAATACTACAGCTGAAAGAATTACTGCAAGGCAGAAAATTTTACGTTGTTATGAGACGAGAAACTAAACTCAATAAAAACTCAAAGTTTGAAGGAATCCACGGATACGAAACAACCAGCCCACCACACTTGCTGGTCAGGAACACCAACACAACAAAACGAAAACTGAAAATACCGTCGTTCGCTGAACTGTAGTTTACGCTTGCGAAACTTGGCCGCTGAGAAAAGACCACATCAACCGCTTGCAGGTTTTTGAAAGCAAGTGCTGGCGAAGAATTCTTCACTTCAAATACTATGACCAAGTTACAAACGAAGCAGTTCGACATCGTCTGGGCATCCAAGAAACAATCATTGAAATCATCCACAAAAGACACTTGGCGCGGTTCGGTAGCGTTGCTCGGATGTCAAGTCATAATTTTTTTTGGTTAGCAATCGGCCAGATGTGGTACGGAGCAACAAGTTGGATGCCATGGCTGAGCCAAACGCAGCTCAGCCGACTGGAAATAGTCCAAAAACCGTCAAGTCGCACAATTTGTGGAAACTGGTAGAGCTCTCTACGAACGGTTTGGTTCGCAATCGGCCAGATGTGGTACGGAGCAACAAGTTGGATGCCATGGCTGAGCCAAACGCAGCTCAGCCGTCTGGAAATAGTCCAAAAACGGTCAAGTCGAACAATTTGTGGACTACCATCAACATGTAAGGAATAATCGCAGTGGGAAAAGAGCGATATAGTACCGGCATCGAAAAAAGCACAAATACTAGCAGCAACATTCCGCGAAAAAAACTAGGATGTTTCAAACAACACTTCCGGTTGCAAGTGCAAAGTCATGCCCGAATCGCTTTAAAGATGGAACATGAAGATATGAGGCAAAGAAACTGTGCGAAAAAGAAACTGTTAACATCAAAAAGAAACAGTGAGTCAGCAATAGCGACGAAATAGAAAAGAAGATATCATAAAACCCTGCAACTTCCCTCAAACAAGTTGCAGAAAAATGAACAAACTTAGAATTGTTTGAGGCAACTATTTACACCGACGGATCAGTTGAAGAAAGTGCAAAAAAGCGGAGGAGACGCAGGAATAACGTTTAAAGACAACAAAGAAAGCTGGCCTGTCCACAGTGGAGGGGTGGGGGGACCCCCCCCACTTTCCAAATCCCCCCATGTTCGTGAGATTTTCCCCCATGTCCGCCCCCCCACTCGGCCGAAACCCCCCACGTTCAACTAATTCCAAAAATCTTTTATGTCTGAAAATTTATGTCCTTTGTTTGCAAATTGTTTTTTAAACATTAATTACCACTATATATAATGCTAAAATATTGTTTTTTAGCTTGAAAGTACGTTCACAGTAGTAAAAATGCAT
>JASANE010017701.1:0-20917 GCA_030248225.1 Trileptium ribeirensis
CATGATCTACAATTTTTTTTCTATTATACCTGATTTCGAGCTAATACGAACTAAAGCTTAAGAACTGACAAAAATGTGAGATTTTGCACTTTCCAGCAGTACGTATAGTGTTTGTGTATTCCTATAGATTTTCGAGGTTATCGAACACGATAAAACAATATTGTTTGCTTAGTATGTATGCTGTACCGCAAGAACTAGGGCCCTGCAACGTCAACAACGAGTCGTACAATAGTATTTTTTGAAACTTGTGTCTAATTGAAATTTTCCTCTTCTTATATACTGGGCGACTGCATCTGCAAAATCGTTGAATTTAGAAAATGTCCTGGAAAATCCTAGAATTTTGGATGGTCATAAGGTAAAATATAGTCAATCCTGGAAAATCGCGAAAAAAATCCTGGCATTTCACAATCTGACATGACATGTTTTTCTTCTTTCAGATGTTGCCTGTATCATCACTGAGCGATGCCTGCCTAATAGTTGTTTTATCTATCAAATAATCTGAAGCCATAAAGCTATTCAAAATATATATATATAACAAAAATGATTTATATACGCACAATTTTTGACGCTGCCGCGAGTTTTAGGGCTATTCGTGTAACCAGTAAATTCTAACGTTCACTTAAATAAAGGTCAAAAGGTTTTCAGATTTTAAATCACAGCATTTCAACGTTCTAAGCCATGCATTTATAATTGAAATCTGGCGCTACTTTATCCAGCTAGAAAGGTAGATGTGGTTTTCGCTAAAATTCTTAATAGTATATATCTCTCCGGCAGTGAGATACATTAAATCCACTGGATGTCAGTGTCTTGTGTTGTTAAAAATGGTGTTACGATCAAAGTCTGTGATTACTGTGTTGTTATGGCAATAATTCTAAACGATAACAACTGTGGGCTCTAGCTTAGTCCTCTTGGTTTCGTTGCGCTAATGATGATGTTGTTAATTTCTGAGTTTGATAGTTGAAAAAACTTTGAAACATTGTTTATGCTCGCTGAAGTGCAACGAAACCACGGCGTGTAGTTACTGTATTGCGACCGCTAAGCTTTGAAGCTTGAATCGTGTTGTAGCCAAACAATACTGCAAAATGATTCTGTCTCACACTGTTAGAAATCTGGCACCAGGACGTGAGTTTTGATTATTTAAAATTCGAATCCATCAATCTGCTGATGGTTAAAAATTCCATAGCCGGTGATTTTGGTGTTTTCATTGCCGCAGCTACCGTTTTTCCTGTATCGGCTTAGTTAGCTGCTGTTTCAATAGTACCGATTTTCTATTTTTTTTCAGTATTATCGCCCATGTTCTTTTTTAATTTACAGGTTTTCAAACGCCATATGATCCAGGGACAAGCTTTACAAATACCCGACTTTCGCGAGCGATCCTTCACGATGATGAACAATCAACGGGTGGTATTGCGGAGACGCGGTCGATGTGAGTATAGTTGTTACTCTGCATTATATTTCTATTCTCCTAAATTTATTTTTTTCAGTAAGCAAAAACTATAAAACTTAGGATGGATACGAAGCAGATAACTTATTAACAGATTAAACTGTGTGCATAAAAACGAAAGCAAAATCCTATAACCACAAACAAACGTAACATTAAGCTATCGCTGATCTGTTTATGATCGAACGTTGTAGCTTTCGTTTATGAATAAAAAAATGGAACCAGAAATGGACTCGTGTAACAGGGAAACAATGCTAAAATGTAATATAAACGTCAGTATTTCCTTTCTTTTTTTCTAAAACGCAATGTGAAATATTACTTCACTACAACTGGCTTAGAAAGAACAATTTTTGTGCAATATATTGTGTAACAAGTGATAAAAATTAATATCCAGCAATCGTTTTCATCGATATGCTTAGTTTAGACGCTTTGCAAAAACAAACATGGCTCCTGCCCAACCGGTGTCCGAAACAGCACATTTTGTTCGTTCAATTTGACCTTTTCGCTATTGGAACTTATAACTCGGGCAAACACGGGAATTTATTTCAAAGTTCATAATTGAGCTTCCTGAAGATTCTGCAATGGTGTGTATAATTATATTAGGGCCGGCTATTTTGAGTAAAATTGTTGTTTTTATTTTGTTGGTTCGGGTGTAATCGAACAAAAGTTCGGGGGACAGAACAAAAGTTGGAAAAGTAGAACAAATGTCGAGGGAGGAAGACAGGGCAAAAGGTTAAAACTAAAGCAGAAATGGTACGCGTCATCTTACAACGTATGTATATAACGTAATGTGGTATGTGTGTCACACTCTTTTTTCAATGGCTTCTCATAAACTCTTGATATTACGCAATATAGGCTTAAAGCAAATCAATATGCCTATGAGTCATCTTAAACTAACAAGTCATTCTATCCAAATTGTGAAATTTTTTTTTATTTTGGGGTTATTTTTTAAAACTTGGCTGAAAGCTCGAAGACGGTTATTCAGGCAAAAAGTGTTAAAATAGCGAAGTTGTAGCACTGTTCAATAGTTCTGCGTCGTGGACTGCAGTTCTTTGAAAAGACATATAGAGTAAAACGGTCATGACATTTCTGCTTTCGCAGAAATTTCTGCTTTCGGTATGTTTAAAGGGTACTAAATTATGATGATGTAGCAAGATTTTGCAATATAACAAAAACGGTGTATTAAAAACTCTTTCAAAAGTTGACTTATGTGTGACACAAACAGACAAAACTTTTTCCTCTTGTACTCTCAAGGGTAAACTCGAGTTCAATTACTATCGTACTATTAACTTTTCCGCATTTAGGGTGGGAGCTGTATTGGCCGTACGGAAATCAGGTGGCACGGATTATAGAGGGCGGAGAAATTGCAGCGCGCAACGGATTTATGCATCGAATCGATAATGTTTTTGTTCTCGAAGAAGATCTCAAAGCGATCGGTATACGGCCACAGCCACCATCGTGCTTGCACTTAATGCTGCTCGGGGCAGTTATAGTGCGGTGGTTGGGTATAACAGCAGAGTTGTGCGATAGGCTTCGTTAGAGCTGATAATAATGATTAGCACGATTGGCAACCGCGATGTTGGCGAACAATGGTTCAGCTGCAATATTTTGTGCTTTGGCTTGCTCAACACACAAGAGTATAAGTTTTTCTCGACATAATGATCATGTTAAATCATGCTGGACAAGCGAGGACGTGGTTTTGAAAGATTATGTATAACTGTTGTTGACGTGATATTAGTGCCGGTCAGGCGATTATGTCGGTGCGAACTCACATTGGTATTTGGTATCTATGGCGGTTTGGTGCTTGGATTTACTAAATCGAAAATCATGGATTAGTGGATACTGCGGAGACATAACAGGGCTTGTTAAATACTGTTATAGATATTTTACAGCTTTTATTAGGTTGTTGGCACGAAATAGCAACATATTTCCCCGTCCTTCATTTATGGTTAGTGTAGTAAAAAAATTCTAATTTGCTATTCGCTTGAACCAGAATAATTGTTTCATATAATTTACCCTCCTCAGCTACAATAGCTTAGTCAACATTTCACTTTTAGTCAACATTTGGCTTTTGGCAAACACTAAATTTTGTCTGAACTCTCAACTAACTAGAAGCTGTATCACATTTTACTACCGGTTACTCTCCCATAGCGTTAATTGCTTAGGCGCTTGCAATGAAACTATATCTCTCGCTGTTCATTACGGGACTTCACTACAGAGTGTCTTGCTGTTATTGCCATTGATGATCATTGGATTTGACATTATTAATGGCTGTGCGATGCACACGGCACTTCATTATTGGTGATTTATTTAAATTATTATATTTCGGTGGTCGCACAACGGAACGCCGGTGTCAGAGATTCAGCTAAAACTAGGATAAGTCCTAATAATTATCATCATATTTTTTCCGTGTTAAACTCTATTAATGATTATAGGAGAACATTATAAGGATTTCTGTAGTGTGCTCGACAGGAATGACCGGTGAAGCTGGTTTGGATGTTCCCTCACTGGTTTCGCTACAGCTAATGCTACAGCACCCCTGACTCGAAATCTGACCACCTACTATTTCTGGGGCGTACGATTTATTGTGCTCGCAACAGTTTAGTGCCTCAAAATAATATGATTATCAAAAAGGTTTGAAAATGTATAATAGTTGTAGTTGGTTTTTTCGGGACACTTGAAATATAATGCGCGGTCTGAAATAAATGCAAAATAATCGATAGAAATTTCAATTGATTTTGATGAAGCGAAATTTCCACTGATTTCGATTAAACTAAATTTCCATCGATTTAGATTAAACGAAATTTCCATCGATTTAGATTAAACGAAATTTCCCTCGATTACGATTAAACGAAATTTCCACTGATTTCGAATAACCGAAATTTCCATCGATTTCGATTAAACTAAACTTACATCGATTTCGATTAAACTAAACTTACATCGATTTCGATTAAACGAAATTTCCATTGATTTCGATTAAACGAAATTTCCAGTGATTTCGAATAACCGAAATTTCCATCGATTTCGATTAAACTAAATTTCCATCGATTTCGATTAAACGAAATTTACATCGATTTCGATTAAACGAAATTTACATCGATTTCGATTAAACGAAATTTACATCGATTTCGATTAAACGAAATTTCCATTGATTTCGATTAAACGAAATTTCCAGTGATTTCGAATAACCGAAATTTCCATCGATTTCGATTAAACTAAATTTCCATCGATTTCGATTAAACGAAATTTACATCGATTTCGATTAAACGAAATTTACATCGATTTCGATTAAACGAAATTTACATCGATTTCGATTAAACGAAATTTACATCGATTTCGATTAAACGAAATTTACATCGATTTCGATTTAACGAAATTTCCATCGATTTAGATTAAACGAAATTTCAATTGATTTCGATTAAACAATCTTTGGATCGACTGCTATTTAACGAAATTTCGATCGGTTGCACCTATCTTTGGTCGCGACTTTACACCAGTTAATGGAACAGATCCAGCTGAAAATATCGGTGATTATCAAATTGTTGGATTGGTAGTTTAATGAACGAGTCTAGATTTTATATCAAATGAATTCCTATTCGCCTATTCCCGGGTACCTAAAATGGAAACTTTTGGATTGTATTTCCAGGTATATAGTAAATATAGCTGTAACCACGGTGTATGGATATTTTTGTGTTCGATCTATTTTCCGACTTTAGCGTTTTGTCAAACATCCTTTGAAATGTGTGATCGATAACGAATAATGTGTTTTAGTATTTGTTATATAACACGCTTTAAGCGCAATATTAACAACTGCCTTATAATACATTTCTTGTTGTGTTTCTTTCCTTATCGCTTACTATAGTGTTGTATTAGAATATTGTTTTAGTTTCGCGAAATTTCATTTTATACTCTGTAAAACATAAAGCGCGTCGAAATTGAATAAAAACATCGTAATTTGTTCAAATTTTAAGGAAAAGCTAAATTTAGCAGCGACAGAAAGCAACATGAAGTCTTGCCATCACCGGAGTTAGTGTTTATATATGTCGGAGTCAAAATTTCACTTTAGGCTGGTATTTAAGCATCAAGACGAGCCAAGCCGGAGTAAGGTCCTCCACCGGCGTCGGAACCACGATCCTTGTTACTAGCTCTAAAGACAATAAAGCGCTATACTAAAGCTGACGATTAGGTGGTATTGCCGTATCTCCCCCGCTCTGAATTGAAGAAATGAAATAATTCGAATAATTTTATAGCATTTCGGTTACTTGACTGACAATTAGGCAATATTGCCGTATCTCTCCTTCTCTGGACGGAAAAATTCGGCTTCGGGGTGAGAGATGATTGGGAGTCCAGAGACTATGGGCGCTATATCTGACAAGATGATACCTTCCCTGAACTCTCCTGCTTCAGGAGGTCCGAAAAATCAAATAATTAGTAGTATTTTCTCACATTCCGGTTACTTAACTAGCCGTTGAAACATTACTTTGTACGATAAAATTTTGCTCAGTTGCCTGCTCAAGGATTCCCATACTTTTTCTAATGGGAGCGCGATACGGTCCTGTGGTGCATCACTGTTCGATTATAATTTTCGGAATATTCTAGATTCTTGCAAAATGCTAAAATATAAATGATGTTTATATTGATGCTACGTAGCTTAAAAAGTATGTCTACTAAAATACTAAAGTACTCCCAAGAATAAATCTATATTCGCAAGCAAGGCTGTCAAAGACGCCCGACGTATGCCGTTTGCATGTACAACTAATTTAATTTTTTCTTCTTTTAACTACAGCAGTTTTTAATAATGCTGAAATAAATACACAAATTTTTACTTTTATAAAATTTTGTACCGCCGTTTGAACGTGTGCAACTCCCGGCCAGTAGATATTAGAAAAATTGCTCCTCTTTTCGTCACATCCGTGTTTAATAGTGCCAACGAAAAACTGATGCTAACTTTTGTGCACTTTACAATTTTAGACCCCCATCCGCCGCGTACCGCACCTAAGCTTCATTCGTTTCTCTTATGTGACCGCCACCGGATTCTCATTTTTAGTATATTCTTCTTTTATAGAAATTTTTAGAACACTACAGGTTTTTTAATCCCAGGATCTATGGTGTGATATAAACTTCTGCTGCACTCCACTAAAACATTGAATTAACGGTTGTTTTGGTCAAAAATTATAAATATTAGACATTTAGTGGTGATTTAGATTTAATTCTGCATGATAATTTTTGAACATAATGTTATTACTGTATTAGCTTAAGTTCAGCACCGCCCTTCCCTCCCCCTGCTTTCCACCCATGGTGAAGCATCGCGCCCAGTCAGGCCACACGCTGGGTGCTAGTGAATTTATTTTTGAAGCTTGGTTATAAATTTCGCTTTTTTGCTGTCGATAACTTCTGTAAGTTAGTAGTTAATCTTCCGCGCTGTGCTTAAGGTGTCTTTTCTTTTAGCGAATGTTGTACGTGGACTTTTGGTTTTGTGTATAATTTAATTTCTATGAATGTATGTATATTTTTCATACTCGTTCTGTGAGCTTAAAATGATTTCCACTTATGTCAAATAGGATTTGAAAAAGTTCTTGGAGGATTTGAGCTTGAAATTAAGTTTCATTGTCATGAAATATTGCATTTGATTTTAGCAGCTAAATCCAAAAATTATTTGAAAATCACCTTGCGGTATTTTTGGGTGAAAGATAAAATTTATCGGAAATCAAATTGGACCCTGATTTTGTTTTGCTCTTTGTCACAATAACGTTCTTAATCAACAGTCGCGTTTAAGAATGAAAAGTAACACCAGTCGCGTGATCGGTTTGTAAATAACTATGTGTTCAGCGAAAATGAAGCTCTAAATTGTTCGCGAAGGATTAGGCTTTATTTATGCGCGTGACTGGGGATTGAATTTCAGCCGTGGACTAAATGTTTGTTTGCACCGTTTTTGTCCGATTTTTTTGGGGCAATTTTGACAATTACCCTTAGGCCAATTTTGACAGTTACCCTTTAGGGCAATTTTGACAATTACCCTTTAGGGCAATTTTGACAATTACCCTTTAGGGCAATTTTGACAATTACCCTTTAGGGCAATTTTGACAATTACCCTTTAGGGCAATTTTGACAATTACCCTTTAGGGCAATTTTGACAATTACCCTTTAGGGCAATTTTGACAATTACCCTTTAGGGCAATTTTGACAATTACCCTTTAGGGCAATTTTGACAATTACCCTTTAGGGCAATTTTGACAATTACCCTTTAGGGCAATTTTGACAATTACCCTTTAGGGCAATTTTGACAATTACCCTTTAGGGCAATTATGACAATTACCCTTTAGGGCAATTTGACAATTACCCTTTAGGGCAATCTTGACAATTACCCTTTAGAGCAATTTTGACAATAACCCTTTAGGGCAATTTTGACAATAACCCTTTAGGGCAATTTTGACAATAACCCTTTAGGGCAATTTTGACAATTAACCTTTAGGTCAATTTTGACAATTACCCTTTACATGGTATGTAACTAGCGCTTGTGGAGCAGTTTGCTATACTGCTAAGCGGATTTTGTTTAGGTTTTGGCTCATAACCTTTCACGATGGACTTGGAATTATCGTTCAGTATGAGGCAACAACCATGACTTGATCACAAAGTGTTTAACATTATTTGTTTCTACTAGTGATATTGGTGAACCTGGTGTACGAGGGAATATCGCTATCTTTTAGTTCCGGGTTAGGGGCTTAAGGTTCTGTTTTGCTACAGCGGTTTTTTACTAACTAAAAATATAAAAGTATGCACTTAATCAAAAATTTAAGATATATGCCGGAGGGTTTAGTCAAGTTTGGTTGTTAATACGGTACAGGGTCGGTATATATACTATGATATACGCCAGGTTTTAAGTTGTGTCATGCAAAATCTCTTTTCTCTAGCGTATCATGTCAAGTTTCACTTGATATTGTTTAATTTATTTTTATTAATGAGTGTGTGCGCGCTACTATAGTGGATAGCTAAAATTACGGTATTTAATTAGATGTTAGTTGTAGCGATTAAACCGAAGCTAATATATTTACTAACCCAGCGGTTCCAACTGAGGATCTTGTATTTTCTTATAACCAGGTAAATATGAGAGTGAGCCTTAAATTTTTGGCTCGGCTCGTTTTGAATTGTCTATAGGCTCGGGTCGTTTACCGAATTTTGACGGAAAGCTGGGCTCGTTTCGGTCAAACAAAAAGTTCGGCACGACTCGTTTGCCAAAACACTAGGCATGGCTCGAAAAAGCTGTGTCTTCATTAAAGCAAGTAACTAAAATATATATGTTTCATGAACGTCTTTGAGATAGCCACGACTGATATTGAGTGATTTGTAGACCGCGAGAACCACGAGGCTTTCTTGTAGAGAAGTTTCTACCAGCAGAAGCTGAGTAAATGAGCTCGCGGCTATTGCCGTAGTAACTGGGAGTGTTGAAAATAATTTTAGAGCCGTTATATTTTGATAAACCGCTGCATCGCAGTCACTGAAATGGTTCGGCCGTAAACAGGCAAGCCAAGCGATTGTCTGAACCAGCAGTCGAATTCCAGTTTACAAATATCAGGTCCACGCGATAGGAACGAATCATACGTCTCTAAATCAGATTATACATCACTAAAGTTCGGTACCCAGGCTTGTTACTTGAGGGAATTTTCAGCTAATCCTTAGATTTGATGCTGGAACGACTGTAATCCACTAAACAAAAAAGGACATACAGGTCGATTATAGTACGTTCTGGGACAAATCTGCCGCAACATTTACCCATTGTCAGTGCGTTACTACCAGACTGCGCAATCCATTAAAGCTTCGAGATTTTATAGCGCTTCAGAATGGAATGCGGCTACTTCCAAGGATAAACATTGACTTTGTTGCTGTTAGAGTTGTGTGAGTATTATTTAGTAATTGTTCTGATAACTGAACAAGTTTTTGCCGTAGAGGTTCGCGTAAATTACCTTCTTTGGCGGAAGACGGTGGAAACGTTTTTACCAGTCCAAGAACATGATTTGGAACACGAACTTCGACAGGTAACTTCGAAAACTTTATATTATTCGTCAAGAGTGCCATATTTGAATTCAAGATTGAATGGCTTTTACCGCTCTAACAAGATGAGAAACCACGTTGCCTTTCCATTGGCGTTGTGGCTGGATCAGATGGATGCCCATGGCGAGTTTCTGGACAAGATTGCAAAGCCATCCTGAAGGGCGTAACTGAAATGTAGGCTATGCCTTTCTCGATTTACTAATTATTAACTCACATATATCTCATAAAGGCCCAAAGTACCATTCCAGGGTATTAATAATTTGAATCCCCCGAAATTTTCTTCCATAAAACTAAAATATCAAGACCCCAATAGGATACGACCACCATTAATTTCAAATAGTATAATGTTTATTGAAATTATATTATGTAGGGGTTCCTATAGTACTTCTAATGCTTAATGTTGATACAAATACATGGTTGGTGTATATGTATATATCTGTTCCAAGAAACAAATAAGAATTAATTCTAACCTGATTTGTCACCCATTCTTGCACTATAAGATCGACCACGACCGTTAAGTTCCAATGAAAGATCACGGACCGTACGATTGACACTGTTATCAGACCCAATGGTTTTAGAACTGCTAGTTTCAGACATTATTCCAGAATCGTCAATACCAGTAGTAAAGCGCAACAATAAATACTAAGAGAATCTATAATTAATTAAAAATACATACATCTCCATAGTAAACTACCGAAATAAAATATCTGTGTCCACATCCTACCTATAAACCTCAACGAAGCAGACCAATGTTGGATAAAACCCTAGATAACACGCCCACCATTTGGCACTCCGGAGTGAGCTCCCACACCACGTCAAGGCCGGCCGTATTAACCCTAACAATGTAAATTTTAGCCGGATCAATATGTCGCCATATTGATATGGTGGTGCGATTTTGTGGGAGTTGACCAAAACCAACAGTGCAACGTAATACATGAGTAAATGAAACTTTAGGGAATGATAATGAAAGATAAGAGTGAATGACCATGAAAAAGTTTATTGTTACCAGTCTGCTAAAAAACGTGTAGAACTAGTAAGTAAATGGTAACAAGTATGGGAATTACCAAAAGTAAGTTTCTTGTATGCAGTACCATTAATATAAAAATTTTTTTACCCGAAATTAAGACCAAGTTTTAGCCGTAGTTTAACCTGTATGTAATTATATGAGCCTTTGACTAAGTGCAATTCTGAGTTCCTGCGGCTGCTGTTCCCCAATTCACCGCACTAAATGATTCTTTCTAACATTTTTATGTAAAACCCTTCAGAGTACTCTAATTCCGGCTTCCACCTGATGCTTTACTCATTGTGCAGCTTTTCGCGTCTTCTATGACTGTAACAGCATGGATTTCTTGAACATTCTTCAGCAAGATTATATGAGCCTTGGACTAAGTGCAATTCTGAGTTCTTGCGTCTGCTGTTCCCCAATTCACCGCACTAAATGATTCTTTCTAACATTTTTACGTAAAACCCTTCAGAGTACTCTAATTCCGGCTTCCACCTGATGCTTTACTCATTGTACAGCTTTTCGCGTCTTCTGTCACTGTAACAGCATGGATTTCTCGAGCATTCTTCAGCAAGATTGGGCTAATAGCTGGGTTAAACCCGTTGCTCCAGTTGTTCCAATTCATTAGCTGGGATAGTTTTTCCTGCTCAGGGTAACGTGACCATAACCTTGTGTAATATTCGCATTTTCGAGACCCATGGTGGTCATTTAATCCCAACATGTAAAATTCGTTTCCCTTTTGTTTCTCCCAAATTTAGTGCTGCGAAACATTCTTGTCACTTAAGGGCGCTATTGTCATCTATTGGCTACGCCCTTGTTTTGTGTTCTCATAAAATCTATGCTAATAAGGCGAACGAAGCCTTTTTGAAAACTAGGCTCGGCTTAGGATAATAGCCCAGGCTCGGCTCCGCTCCAGAGCCAATCCGAGCCCAAATGTTCGATTCTCACCTGTATGACCTGGATAATATGAACCTTTATAAAACGCACTTGGTATTTCTGTAATTTATTTCACTTATAATCGGATTATAATTTATACCTATCGCTGGCTGTGGAATCGGGTTTTTTTGTGGTGTCGTTATTGTTTTCTTTTGTATATCTTTGCCGTTGTCCGGTTATTTTGTGCTTGTTTTGTGTACTTTATAATCATTCTTCTTTATTGTATACAAGATTATGGATTATTTTATATTCGTTGTTTTTATTAACTATTTTTTGGGGCGCCCTTTGTGTGAGTGGATAAAATTGGGGGTCAAGGGAACAAAAACTGGAGTGGGTAGCGATGGGCCGGCGGTTTCCGCGGTAATTGCAATCTTCGGTACGTGAACGTTCAACAATTATTGTGCGGCACATAAAGGGAAACCGGATGCGAAAAAGCGGGGGAAACCGGGGAAAATGGGAATTTGGGAGCGGAAAAAATTGTGGCAAATCTGGATCCACATTTTTGTGATTTCCGTACTCAAATTAGGTTATGTTCCTATTTAGGTTTTCGTATTGATCTGAAGGGCACGAGTTTGCTTAACGTTCACCTGTAAGTTATACTTTTTTTAATATGTTTTATTTATCTATCTTATGTTCGTCCAATCTGTTTGGTGGTTGTGGAATTATGCATTTATTGCTGGCATTTTGATTATATACTTTTTTATTAAGGGTTTATATCAAGAGTTCATGATGGCTTCTAATGCGCGACTAAACTTAAAATGATCCCGGCTTCCATTCTATTTTTAAAATTGCCATATTTTTTGTAACAGAAAGCTTCTTTGTGATTGAATAACGTAGTAAAAGCATTTAAGAACAGCTCTAAAGTGGTATGACATGGGTAATTTTTGGTTAGCAAATTCGTTAATGAAATCCACACGTTGTTGAAAACATAATTTTGTGAGTTTTATGTTCGTGGGTTTTGTTCGTGAACAGTGTTACAGGGAGACATCGCTCGACACACGGGGTGCAATAACTCAGCGATGGGAACTATTTTAAATATGTTGTTCAACATGTGAAATAATGAATTTTTAAACTTGCTCGTGAACGCAAACGTATAAAAAATAAATTTGTTCGCGAACACAAACGTATGTTCTTAAGAAAACGCTTGCTAACACAAACGTAGTTTTTAAATAAATTTATTTTTGTATAGATTATTTTGCCATAAGGAAATACGCAAGCGACATCACTATGAGCATGTATGATTAAAATCGCCAAGCATCAAATTTTTGCGAACAGTTGCTTTTTAAAATTAAAGTTGCGTTGGAGATAATGGCTTAATCTCGCTCGCGCTGCGTTTGAATCTACAATTTACTAGTGAACGTTTTGATGGGTGAAATTGTTCACGAACAAGTTCTTTTCTATATCGTATTCGACTATGATTCCAGGTTAATAATTTAATGATTTTACAAATTTGTTGAAAATTTAAAATATGAAAATTGTTTGTTCGCGAACACTTGAACATTTACAGAAAATTTAACTCGTTTAGTGAACGAAGATTTGTTCAGTTTCATTTGAGATGGCAATGTTCGCGAATTCTGAAAACTAAAAAATATTAACCACGTTCGTGTTGGCTAACAAAAGCTAATCGTTAATTAGTCAATGTTCCAATTAGCAGTGAACTGTTTTCTATTAATAAAGTAATCGCCAAAATTCTGTTCCGAGACAGTAATTTCTGGCCGTTGGATTCCACTTTGTTCAATTTTGGATACCGAAAAACCATGCCAAATTCCCTGCTTGTTCCTTAACAATGGTTTTCGATTCCACATCGGTTTTGACAAAACAGGATAGGTAGCCAACGGGGTCATTTTAAGTTTAGTCGCGCATAAAGAAGTTATGGTAAACTCTTGATGAGATTAAAAGAAGTTTTAAAATTGCCGATTATTATAATGTACACTTAGGCATTTATACTTTTGATTTGATAAATTCTTTTGTACATTATTGTGTATATATGTTGCGTCCTATCATTCTCATGTAGTGGTTTTTGAAAATGGTTCATTTTTGTACTTTTTATTTAGTAATTATTTATTTTAGGTGTATTGTTTTTTTTCTGAAAAGCCGTCCGATCTGTCAGATGGAGAATTTTGCTATCGATAGTGAACATTAATAGTTGTGATAAGGCAGTATATACCTAGCGTGGTTGATAGTTAGGGATATGCGATGAAAGTGTTTGGGATAGAGTTATTGTTGTAGAAATCTTATGGTTAATGATTTCGACGGGCAAAATTTTTAAGGAATGGACGGAGGTCAGGTCCGGCTTTGAGGATGCTTTGCTGCCGTGTTTTACGGTAGAGTCTGATAATTTATGCAAGAGAAAATAGGTTTTTTGCGTTGCTAAATTGGAGAAAAATATCCCCGGCGCAAAAATGGATCAGCAGTTCACGACATATTGTTGCGTTGTGATAAATATTTGTCCTCTTATAGCTCCTGGCTTTAAAACTAAACAGTCTTAAACAAAAATAGTACGTACCACAATGAGGCGCATAGTTATTCGTAAATTAACTTTTTATCAGAATCGCTGAAGTATTAGTTGTGGACATTTGGTGGATATTTTCGGATTGATTCTACGAGTATTTCCACAAAAGTTGACTCTTTATATTGCTATCGCGCATTATCCCGTTTTGTCGGTTTTAATGGTCCTAGCAGTTGGTATTTCACATCCCTGCTTCTTACGGGCTTGTTTCTGGTATTTATCCAGAGCGAATATGGAAGCATTCTAACCAACCAGGGCCCCTGGTAGCTAATGACACCTAGTTTATGGCAAGAGTATGCATTATCTCCCTTTGCCAGCAAAAGCCATGTCTACAATGTAACCATACGAAGTCTTTTACTCTATGTCAGTGGCACATCGTTCTTGAAATCTACTGACTGACCTGAGAAAGTTCTTTGAAAACTTCGATAGTCGTAGAATCTTGGGGTCTTGAAGTTTGAAATAGAATTCCCAGTGATAAAGTGTGGCATAAAACCGACCGAACGTCATCGACTACTACAACAAGTATATATAAATCCGTTTTTGTGATTCAGGTATTGCGTATGGAAGCGTACGTATTATCGCTTAGTCTTCTCAGAGCGAGTCCTCCTTGTAGGTTAGATACGACCAAAAAGCTGAGCTATGGAAGCGTCAGGTTATCAGTATATAATTGCGAACCTCACTTATGAGTTTTGGCAAAATAGGACAAACGGTATTCTTGCTTCTGCTTCCGAGCATAGTTCCATACCAGAAAATTTATATATAACTTAACGGGCTGCTCAATTATCATCCAGCAGAGCATATACCACCCAACTGTATTTTGATCCAAATCCTTCATTGGACATTAAAGGATTCAATAGTATTTTTTTCCGTTGTAGTATATTGGCAGCAGAGCGGCTCATGAGGACTTAGCAAAAAAAGAGGCAAGCACGAGAGTGCTTCCAACCAGACACATGTATTGGTTCATCGTAACTGAATTTGCGACTAAGACATTCTTTGAACAATAATATCTGCTCATCAGAAGATGTTTTCTACGCAGGAGCGTTACATTATTAGCATCGTGATTCGGTGAACAACGAAGCATTCTGTTTGCCTGCACAATTTGTATTGGTTTAAAACAGTAAAAGATGTACACAAATATGTTTTCATGTTCCAGTATTAATATTTGCTTGTAGTTATGTTTGTAGTATATCTATATATTACACAAGCATTCTCATTGTTCACTGCTGGGTCCGCCAAATCTTACGTTGGGATTGTGCAAAATTCTGTGCTGCACGCATAGAACATGATTGCGGTGACATTTTGGGTCCATGCCAGGACCCGATGGTGCGGTGCCTGTGACAAGGTGGAGTCTGATATACCTTGACCCACGATCCCACTGCGGTCTATGGTACATAAAGTTTGGGATATTTTTAGCATTGCGTGTTGTAGAATTTACACTAAGGACATGATAGGGAAAATGTAATTTACGATATGAGACAATTCTGAATAGTTGTACATATTTATTGTTGATATATGCATTCGTTCTGGCAACTGTTTTAACGCTGCGATACATACCTTGAAATAAAATATATATATATTAGCGTATAAGCAGAATGAGCGATCAATTTTGTGGTTATATATATAAAACTTTCCTTCGTCTGTAAATTGCGATGCTACATCATAAAATAGTGACCGCACATAGCACGTACGCGTTGCTGTATCGCAAACGTTTTCGCATATATAAGGGAATTATTACTGGTATTCAAGGTCATGATTTTTATGACGATGAACGGATGCGCTGCTCTCATGATTTCCTACCTAAATCTTCACGAGTTGGGACTAGTTTGATTTTGGGCATTTGAGAACACCCAACCTTTTAGGTTATAACTTGCTAAAGGCATCGGATCGAAAAATATGAACCACTGTATATACAATTTTGCTATTATGCATTTTTGTCAGAGCTGCTGTTTTCTAGTAGTGAGTCAAAGTTTAAA
The DNA here is from genome assembly GCA_030248225.1 of Trileptium ribeirensis. Lineage (NCBI taxonomy): Eukaryota > Metazoa > Nematoda > Enoplea > Enoplida > Thoracostomopsidae > Trileptium > Trileptium ribeirensis. The sequence continues at coordinate 15,912 of JASANE010017701.1, forward strand.
AAATAGACAAGTGAAAATTTATAATGTGTACAAAGCAAGTTTTTTTTACTTGTAAGAAGTAAACGATAGGAGCATTGTGTTATTTAGCCAATTGTACACGTTGGAGTCATTGCTTCTACCCCGGTTTGGTAGTAAACGCGCGGCGCGGTACCGGTGGAAAAGTTATATTTTTGCACATTGTCCAGTTTTGACATCCAATTTATGAATATAGATATATGTGGGTCATTAGAATATGACTATATGTGTTTGTTGATGCTGAGGACGACAAAAACCGTTGTATTTGCGAGGCATGCATCAAATCGCAAGTATTGGGGTTGTAAATCTCTTCAAATCATAATTTTTCTTAAAATTTGGAAGTTGTAATTTTCAAATGTCAAAGTCGTTTTTGTCCTTATAAGTAGGGTTTTTGTGGTCTGATATTTGAGTAAAAATTACCATAGCGTTGCCTTTGAAATATTGCCAGTGTATAATTGATATCGTAGGTCTTTAAATGGGTTCAGGGACCTATATTTGGAGCGATGAAATGATTGCTATACCCAGATTTAAAGCATCCTCCCCCACTTTGGAAGTTACATTTTTGTATTTAAAAGCGACTCATCGCCACAGTATACAGAGCGTTGTAGAGGGGGACATTATGGTTTCGCACCTAATGCCGTTTATATATATTTTTCCTGTGTACGCACTTTCTTTTCTTTTTAGATAATCGAACGCGTAAACAGCAAGGCCCACAACATTTCATCAACTCCCACGAATGAAAACTGACTTCTTAAAACTTGTACTAAATCACAAAATAAACATAGTGGTTCGGAAAACATGTAATTTTGCTTCATCTGGTTAAAATAAACCAAGTGCATTACGTATATATTTATAAGAGCGTAAAGTATGTTCTATAGATCAGGAGATATTTTATAATATTCCTTGCAGCACTGTGGCTGCTGCATGATAGAAGTGAGAAAGGGCCAAATTTATCGGCCTGATCGTTGCAAATCGAGGTCTATCCTGAGCTGAAACATTCTGGCTGGACATTGATTTTAAAACACACTTCTTTCCTATTTGATACTCTCATTTTCGGACCTGACATGAAAGAGACGCCTGTGTGGTTTCCAACCGCGGTCAGTCTTGCTGGGCTGGGAAGCTACAATATTCCATGCAGCACTGTGGCGGCTGCATGATAGAAGTGAGAAAGGGCCAAATTTGTGGGCATGATAGTTACAAATCGAGGTCTGGACCCGAGCTGAAACATGCTGGTCATGCAGGTTGGACATTGATTTCAAAACACACTTTCTTTTCATATTTGATATTTTCATTTTCGGACCGGACATGAACAGAGCGCTTGTGTGGTCTCCCACCGCGGTCAGTCTGGCTGGGCTGGGAAGCTACAATATTCCTTGCAGCACTGTGGCGGCTGCATGATAGAAGTGAGAAAGGGCCAAATTTGTCGGCCTGATCGTTGCAAATCGAGGTCTGACCCGAGCTGAAACATGCTGGTCATGCAGGTTGGACATTGATTTCAAAACACACTTCTTTCATATTTGATATTTTCATTTTCGGACCGGACATGAACGAGACGCTTGTGTGGTTTCCAACCGCGGTCAGTCTGGCTGGGCTGGGAAGCTACAATATTCCTTGCAGCACTGTGGCGGCTGCATGATAGAAGTGAGAAAGGGCCAAATTTGTCGGCCTGATCGTTGCAAATCGAGGTCTGTCCTGAGCTGAAACATTCTGGCTGGACATTGATTTCAAAACACACTTCTTTCCTATTTGATACTTTCATTTTCGGACCGGACATGAACGAGACGCTTGTGTGGTTTCCAACCGCGGTCAGTCTGGCTGGGCTGGGAAGCTACAATATTCCTTGCAGCACTGTGGCGGCTGCATGATACAAGTGAGAAAGGGCTAAATTTGTGGGCATGATCGTTGCAAATCGAGGTCTATCATTAGCTGAAACATTCTGAGCTGGACATTGATTTCAAAACAAACTTCTTTCATATTTGATAGTTTCATTTTCCGACCGGACATGAACGAGACGCTTGTGTGGTTTCCAACCGCGGTCAGTCTGGCTGGGCTGGGAAGCTACAATATTCCATGCAGCACTGTGGCGGCTGCATGATAGAAGTGAGAAAGGGCCCAATTTGTGGGCATGATCGTTGCAAATCGAGGTCTGACCCGAGCTGAAACATGCTGGTCATGCAGGTTGGACATTGATTTCAAAACACACTTCTTTCATATTTGATAGTTTCATTTTCCGACCGGACATGAACGAGACGCTTGTGTGGTTTCCAACCGCGGTCAGTCTGTCTGGGCTGGGAAGCTACAATATTCCTTGCAGCACTGTGGCGGCTGCATGATAGAAGTGAGAAAGGGCTAAATTTGTGGGCCTGATCGTTGCAAATCGAGGGCTGTCCTTAGCTGAAACATTCTGAACTGGACATTGATTTCAAAACACACTTCTTTCTTGTTTAATACTATCATTTTCGGACCGGACATGAACGAGACGCTTGTGTGGTTTCCAACCGCGGTCAGTCTGGCTGGGCTGGGAAGCTACAATATTCCTTGCAGCACTGTGGCGGCTGCATGATAGAAGTGAGAAAGGGCCAAATTTGTCGGCCTGATCGTTGCAAATCGAGGTCTTTCCTGAGCTGAAACATTCTGAGCTGGACATTGATTTCAAAACACACTTCTTTCTTGTTTGATACTCTCATTTTCGGACCTGACATGAAAGAGACGCCTGTGTGGTTTCCAACCGCGGTCAGTTTGGCTGGGCTGGGAAGCTACAATATTCCATGCAGCACTGTGGCGGCTGCATGATAGAAGTGAGAAAGGGCCCAATTTGTGGGCATGATCGTTGCAAATCGAGGTCTGACCCGAGCTGAAACATGCTGGTCATGCAGGTTGGACATTGATTTCAAAACACACTTCTTTCATATTTGATAGTTTCATTTTCCGACCGGACATGAACGAGACGCTTGTGTGGTTTCCAACCGCGGTCAGTCTGGCTGGGCTGGGAAGCTACAATATTCCTTGCAGCACTGTGGCGGCTGCATGATAGAAGTGAGAAAGGGCCAAATTTGTCGGCCTGATCGTTGCAAATCGAGGTCTTTCCTGAGCTGAAACATTCTGAGCTGGACAATGATTTCAAAACACACTTCTTTCTTGTTTAATACTTTCATTTTCGGACCGGACATGAACGAGACGCTTGTGTGGTTTCCAACCGCGGTCAGTTTGGCTGGGCTGGGAAGCCTACAATATTCGTTGCAGCACTGTGGCGGCTGCATGATAGAAGTGAGAAAGGGCTAAATTTGTGGGCCTGATCGTTGCAAATCGAGGGCTGTCCTTAGCTGAAACATTCTGAGCTGGACATTGATTTCAAAACACACTTCTTTCTTATTTGATACTTTCATTTTCGGACTGAACATGAACGAGACGCTTGTGTGGTTTCCAACCGCGGTCAGTCTGGCTGGGCTGGGAAATACAATATTCCTTGCAGCACTGTGGCGGCTGCATGATAGAAGTGAGAAAGGGCCAAATTTGTCGGCCTGATCCTTGAAATGAGAGTCTTTTCCTGAGCTGAAACATTCTGAGCATGGATGCATTGATTTCAAAACACTATTCTTTCTTTTTTGATACTTTCATTTTCGGACATTACATGAAAGAGACGCCTGTGTGGTTTCCAACCGCGGTCAGTTTGGCTGGGCTGGGAAGCTACAATATTCCATGCAGCACTGTGGCGGCTGCATGATAGAAGTGAGAAAGGGCCCAATTTGTGGGCATGATCGTTGCAAATCGAGGTCTGACCCGAGCTGAAACATGCTGGTCATGCAGTTTTGATCCATCAACTTTCAAAACACACTTCTTCATTTTTGATAGTTTCATTTTCGGACCGGACATGAAAGAGACGCTTGTGTGGTTTCCAACCGCGGTCAGTCTGGCTGGGGTTGGGAAGCTACAATATTCCCTTGCAGCAATGTGGCGGCTGCATGGTCAGAAGTGAGAAAGGGCCAATTTTCTCGGCCTGATCAGCTTGCAAATCGAGGTCTTTCCTGAGCTGAAACATTCTGAGCTGGACAATGATTTCAAAACACACTTCTTTTCTTTGTTTAATACTTTCATTTTCGGACCGAAAATGAACGAGACGCTTGTGTGGTTACCAACCGCTGTCAGTCTGGCTGGGGGGTTTAAAAACCTGTCCCAATATTCCTTGCAGCACTGTGGCGGCTGCATGATAGAAGTGAGAAAGGGCTAAATTTGTGGGCCTGATCGTTGCAAATCGAGGTCTGTCCTTAGCTGAAACATTCTGAGCTGGACATTGATTTCAAAACACACTTCTTTCTTATTTGATACTTTCATTTTCGGACTGAACTTGAACGAGACGCTTGTGTGGTTTCTAACCGCGGTCAGTCTGGCTGGGCTGGGAAGCTACAATATTCCTTGCAGCACTGTGGCGGCTGCATGATAGAAGTGAGAAAGGGCCAAATTTGTCGGCCTGATCGTTGCAAATCGAGGTCTTTCCTGAGCTGGACAATGATTTCAAAACACACTTCTTTCTTGTGATGCTTTCATTTTCGGACCGGACGTGAACGAGACGCTTGTGTGGTTTTCCAATCGCGGTTAGTCTGGCTGGGTTGGGTATCCTACAATATTCCTTGCAGCACTGTGGCGGCTGCATGATAGAAGTGAGAAAAGGCCAAATTTGTCGGCCTGATCGTTGCAAATTGAGTGAGGTCTGTCCTTAGCTGAAACATTCTGAGCTGGATATTGATTTCAAAACACGCTTCTTTCTTATTTGATACTTTCATTTTCGGACTGAACATGAACGAGACGCTGTGTCGTTTCCAACCGCGGTCAGTCTGGCTGGGCTCGGAAGCTACAATATTCCTTTGCAGCACTGTGGCGGCTGCATGATAGAAGTGAGAAAGGGCCAAATTTGTCGGCCTGATCGTTGCAATCGAAGTCTTTCCTGAGCTGAACATCTGAGCTGGACATTGATTTGCAACGATCGGGCGATG
>JASANE010017702.1:0-23270 GCA_030248225.1 Trileptium ribeirensis
GTGCGAAAGTTAGTTAATGTCTAAACTCCACTACGTGTTTGGGTTAATGAAAAATTTAGCCTTAATATCATGCATATTTATTTATAGAAGCTTTTAGCGAATTGTTAATTTCTTATTTGATATGTACATCGATATTATCAGATACTACAAATGGAGTTCCTGGATTATCAAGTACACCACTTGTGCTACTATGGTAGACCGTGCATGGTATTAGTTAATGCTCTCACCGAAAATGAAACAATCATGCTTAGTATATTTTAAGTGGTGTGTTTTATTTAAGTAAAATTATCATGCTCAAAAAATAAACACTCTTTAAGTGGTGAACGAACCAGATGCTGCGCTGTGACCAAAAGGTTGCTTTTATTGATTACGTAGCCACATCAAACCATGTAATAATACGTAGATTCATACGAAACAGAATAACTAATAACTCAATTAATAGATATAAATGATTCATAGGTGAACACTTTAATAAACCGGAGTATTTTCTGGCAAAGATACAGATGATTAAATAATAGTAATATTTGGTCGGTTCTGGTTCGCAAAATTTTGCCTCTTATTTCGTAGCCATATATAAATTTTAGGGCCAATGTAACTTTTATGGGCGGTAATGAAGATGCATGCCATGCCATCATTACCATGTACTAATCCTAAGCCTTAGCCTAAACTAAGGTTTTTATATTGAGGCATATGCTAAGCCTAAGCCTTACTCCGAGCAAAGGCTGCCGCCCCTGGAACCCTCCACTTTATGAGTTCCTTTTTACCTAACGTTATGACGTCCGGCCCTTAAAGGTGAGCTGAAGTCCGTAGTATCCGTTTGTCACAAAATCGACGCATGTTTGGTAAAACCGTGATTCAACATAATTTAACTACTGTTCAAAAGCCATAAATTATAACATCATAATATACACTAATCTTGCTCAATAATATTGCTTTTAGCAATCTATGTAGTACTTTGGATGATGTTTAAAAATTATCGACGGTATAATATGTAGCTTATAGGTACACCCACTGTAAAAATTAAGCCGAAATGCCGGCCATAATCCTTAAGCTGTAGTCATAATAACAACAGCTACGCCGTTTTGTCATACTCTGTTATTGCTCTCTTATTCAGTTGCTAAAGAGGTTATTAGCTAAAAGACTATGATGTCATACATGCAATTACAATAGCACACGTCACGTGTACTGTGAAAAATATTATCACGAAACTATAGCGGTAATCGCATTATACACGCAACAGCAAAATTCGTCGTTGTTTTGGTATAAGATTGGCTTTGTGTAGTCCATACTGTTGGAAAAGGGTATACCTATACCGTTATGTGACGAAGGTAAACTGCAATAAATGGTAAAAATGACATATATCCGGCGGTCTATTCCTGTGCCATGCGTTTCTCGATATATTAAGCGTAAGCCTTAGCCGTAGGCTAAGCTTAAATCCTTATATAAGACATACACTAAGCGTAAGCCTAAGCAGGGGGCTGCCGCCCCGAACTCACCACTCTAAGTTGTTCTTTTTAACAATACAACATCTTGCCCCCTAAGATTTTCCTGAGCCGACAAATTGAATCAATCGCAGCTATAGTTATACCGAAAATCTATATTCCGAGACCAGCCGTCAAAATTAGTAACATCAGTGAAACCGTTGCCGAGCTCCGATTGAAAAATTCATGCTTTTGTAATTGCATCACCAGTTCACATGTAACAACAGCGCATTAGTGCTTGTGCTTATAATATTATTGCAGCCAGATTCATTTTGCAAGCTATTTTAATTCTCGTGCAATGATAGCCTATTTTACATTGCTTGTGTTCGCATAGCAACAACGAGAAATAAAGGAAGCCAATACACGTTTCTGCTTTACCAATAATGCTCATAATTTTTAATCGGGTTGGAGAAACATAAATTGCTGGACTCCTACAGTTCTTCTAAATAACGAAGAAACAATGTTAAAAACATTATTTTTAAGCAAAATTCGGCTCTTTTAACGTCTTATATTTTTAGCGTCCATCAATTTGTCACAAATTTTCAGCAATTTGTCACAAATTTTCATCAATTTGTCACAAATTTTCATCAATTTGTCATAAATTTGCATCAATTTACAAATTTTCATCAATTTGTCACAAATTTTCATCAATTTGTCACAAATTTGCATCAATTTACAAATTTTCATCAATTTGTCACAAATTTTCATCAATTTGTCCCAAATTTTCATCAATTTGTCACAAATTTTCATCAATTTGTCACAAATTTTCATCAATTTATCATAAATGTTCATCAATTTATCACAAATTTGCATCAATTTACAAATTTTCAAGAATTTGTCACAAATTTCCATCAATTTGTCACAAATTTTCATCAATTTGTCACAAATTTTCATCAATTTGCCACAAATTTGCATCAATTTACAAATTTTCATCAATTTGTCACAAATTTTCATCAATTTGTCACAAATTTTCATCAATTTGTCATTAATTTGCATCAATTTACAAATTTTCATTAATTTGTCACAAATTTTCATCAATTTGTCACAAATTTTCATCAATTTGTCACAAATTTGCATCAATTTACAAATTTTCATTAATTTGTCCCAAATTTTCATCAATTTGTCACAAATTTTCATCAATTTGTCATTAATTTGCATCAATTTACAAATTTTCATTAATTTGTCACAAATTTTCATCAATTTGTCACAAATTTGCATCAATTTACAAATTTTCATCAATTTGTCACAAATTTTCATCAATTTGTCCCAAATTTTCATCAATTTTTCACAAATTTTCATCAATTTGTCACAAATTTTCATCAATTTGTCACAAATTTGCATCAATTTACAAATTTTCATCAATTTGTCACAAATTTTCATCAATTTGTCACAAATTTTCATCAATTTGTCACAAATTTGCATCAATTTACAAATTTTCATCAATTTGTCACAAATTTTCATCAATTTGTCCCAAATTTTCATCAATTTGTCCCAAATTTTCATCAATTTGTCACAAATTTTCATCAATTTGTCACAAATTTTCATCAATTTGTCACAAATTTTCACCAATTTGTCACAAATTTTCATCAATTTGTCACAAATTTGCATCAATTTACAAATTTTCATCAATTTGTCACAAATTTTCATCAATTTGTCTTAAATTTTCATCAATTTGTCACAAATTTTCATCAATTTGTCACAAATTTTCATCAATTTGTCACAAATTTTCATCAATTTGTCACAAATTTGCATCAATTTACAAATTTTCATCAATTTGTCACAAATTTTCATCAGTTTGTCAGAAATTTTCATCAATTTGTCACCAAATTTTCACAGTGCACGTGTTATCAGCTATTATACAATTTATCTGGCGATATTATACATTTATTTTGTCGAGGAAACAAGAGTAGCGATACCATTTATTTTGAAGGAACATAACTTAAAATTATATTGTCATCTGATAGCTTGATTTCATTAATCCTGGTCAAATTTTTGCCGCATACATGCATCCGAGCAGCTCAGTTATAGTAGTAATTTTATACTTTTACCGCTATAAAAGTCAAGTTGAAGCTGAACTGTAGCAGTAATCCAATTTTGATTTAAAACGCATGGAGGAATCCACGGCAATAATTTATTGTGGTGGCGCCAGCAATAACTGTACGGTAACCTCATTCACCTAAGCTCCGGTATTGCACTATCCATACAGTCTACAACAGCGACCTATAAGTAGAATTTATGACAAAACTTCGCGAACACTGCCATAGGTCACTTCGTTGGCCAGAAATATTTGCTAGTGCTCCATAAATGTTTGGCATTTACGCAACTTGGTCAACGTATTTTTCACTATATTCTATTGTAAGCGATGTCAAAATATTTACCGCTGGATTTGTCCTAGGTAATACTAAACATTAATTAACCAAAAAGTAAGTATGACCTTTCTAGTTCCTGACACTAAGGTGGTAGCATCCGAATTTTCTCGCAAGTTGTAGGCAAGGGTGGTCGTCAGCTAAGAACCATTAACACATTGTGAAAGATACTACTGAAAGCACGACACCCCATAAAGCGTGCCAAATTAGAAATCAGCAGTTGCAAACTTTTGTGTTAAGAATACATTATACTGTTGCTTGGTTAGCACCCTATCTCAAAGTTTTGTTACAACAACGACTATGGCTCAGGAATAGACCGCCGGATATATGTCATTTTTACCATTTATTGCAGTTTACCTTCGTCACATAACGGTATAGGCATACCCTTTTCCAACAGTATGGACTACACAAAGCCCACTCTTATACCAAAACAACGACGAATTTTGCTGTTGCGTGTATAATGCGATTACCGCTATAGTTTCGTGATAATATTTTTCACAGTACACGTGACGTGTGCTATTGTAATTGCATGTATGACATCATAGTCTTTTAGCTAATAACCTCTTTAGCAACTGAATAAGAGAGCAATAACAGAGTATGACAAAACGGCGTAGCTGTTGTTATTATGACTACAGCTTAAGGATTACGGCCGGTATTTGGCTTAAATTTTTACAGTGGGTGTACCTATAAGCTACATATTATACCGTCGATATTTTTTAAACATCATCCAAAGTACGACATAGATTGCTAAAAGCAATATTATTGAGCAAGATTAGTGTATATTATGATGTTATAATTTATGGCTTTTGAACAGTAGTTAAATTATTTGAATCACGGTTTTACCAAGCATGCGTCGATTTTGTGACAAACGGATACTACTGACTTCAGCTCACCTTTAGGGGCCGGACGTCATAACGTTAGGTAAAAGGAATGCATAAAGTGGAGGGTTCGAGGGGCGGCAGCCTCCGGCCCCCAGTAAGGCTTAGGCTTAGCATATGCCTCATATAAAAACCTTAGTTTAGGCTAAGGCTTAGGATTAGTACATGAACGACGGCATGGTATGCATCTTGATTACCGCCCATAAAAGTTACATTGGCCCTAAAATTTATATATGGCTACGAAATAAGAGGCAAAATTTTGCGAACCAGAACCGACCAAATATTACTATTATTCTATCATCTGTATCTTTGCCAAGAATACTCCGGTTCTATTAGTGTTCACCTATGAATCATTTATATCTATTAATTGAGTTATTAGTTATTCGTTTCGTATGATCTACGTATTATTCATGGTTTGATGTGGCTACGTAATCAATAAAAGCAACGGTCACAGCGCAGCATCTGGTTCGTTCACCACTTAAAGAGTGTTTATTTTTTGAGCATGATAATTTACTTAAATAAAACACACCACTTAAAATATACTAAGCATGATTGTTTATTTTCGTGAGAGCATTAACTAATACCATGCACGGTCTACCTATATAGCACAAGTGGTGTACTTGATAATCCAGGGGTCTCATTGTAGTATCTGATAATATCGATGTACATCAAATAAAAATTTACAATTCGCTAAAAGCTTCTATAAATAAATATGCATGATATTAAGGCTAAATTTTTCATTAACCCAAACACGTAGTGGAGTTTAGACATTAACTAACTTTCGCACCATTAATGAGCGCCTTAATTTAGATCCCTGGTGCTGGTGCTTCAATGCATTAAAGTAAAAATAATCAGTCGTCCATAAAACAAACTTTCAGAGTTGTTAGTCGTTTCGACGATTTTGTTACGAAGCCAATAGTTTTCAGCCGCTGATTGTGGCACGACAAGAGTTGATTCATTGAGCGACCGACATCGATTGTAATGAGTGTTCATCGTAGCCAATGTGATGCCGAAATTGTAGCAACATAAACCATATTGGAACCAGCCTGATAGGTTGTCGCAAACATCTAAACTATACTATTATTTAGCAGCACGGATTGCTATAAAATCATTAATTTCAAAATTAATTACATTCCGTTACTCACACACATTACTTAGTTTGGTGTCAGTAAAACAACTTTCCACGTTATTAAAAAAGACAGTGCTTCATTATTATGTACGTCGATTTCGTACAGCATTTTCATGAAGTAACGGTTAAAAAATTTGACATATCCAGATATCCGACCAGCTCTTGAAAATAGGAACCAATTTAAATAGTTTCTTTATGTTCTTCATTGTTCTGCCGCAAACCTATTTTAAGTTACCACATCTAAAAATGGGTGAAATATAGTGTATCCTATTGTTGCGATAATGAGTGTGCAAATAAGGTAATACTTTGAAAGCGCTTTTATTAGGCTAACGCAAATACAAATATTACTAGTTGCAGTGTTTCGTAATGCCCATTGGGTACAAATATTACTAGTTGCAGTGTTTCGTAATGCCCATTGGGAACAAATATTACTAGTTGCAGTGTTTCGTAATGCCCATTGGGAACAAATATTAGTAGTTGCAGTGTTTCGTAATGCCCATTGGGAACAAATATTACTAGTTGCAGTGTTTCGTAATGTCCATTGGGAACAAATATTACTAGTTGCAGTGTTTCGTAATGCTCATTGGGAACAAATATTACTAGTTGTAGTGTTTCGTGATGCCCATTGGGAACAAATATTACTAGTTGCAGTGTTTCGTAATGCCCATTGGGAACAAATATTACTAGTTGCAGTGTTTCGTAATGCCCATTGGGAACAAATATTACTAGTTGCAGTGTTTCGTAATGCCCATTGGGAAGAAATATTACTAGTTGCAGTGTTTCGTAATGCCCATTGGGAACAAATATTACTAGTTGCAGTGTTTCGTAATGCTCATTGGGAACAAATATTACTAGTTGCAGTGTTTCGTAATGCCCATTGGGAATAAATATTACTAGTTGCAGTGTTTCGTAATGCCCATTGGGAACAAATATTACTAGTTGCAGTGTTTCTTAATGCCAATTGGGAACAAATATTACTAGTTGCAGTGTTTCGTAATGTCCATTGGGAACAAATATTACTAGTTGCAGCGTTTCGTAATGCCCATTGGGAACAAATATTACTAGTTGCAGTGTTTCGTAATGCCCATTGGGAACAAATATTACTAGTTGCAGTGTTTCGTAATGTCCATTGGGAACAAATATTACTAGCTGCAGCGTTTCGTAATGCCCATTGGGAACAAATATTACTAGTTGCAGTGTTTCGTAATGCCCATTGGGAACAAATATTACTAGTTGCAGTGTTTCGTAATGCCCATTGGGAACAAATATTACTAGTTGCAGTGTTTCGTAATGTGCATTGGGAACAAATATTACTAGTTGCAGCGTTTCGTAATGCCCATTAGGAACAAATATTACTAGTTGCAGTGTTTCGTAATGCCCATTGGGAACAAATATTACTAGTTGCAGTGTTTCGTAATGCCCATTGGGAACATATATTACTAGTTGCAGTGTTTCGTAATGCCCATTGGGAACAAATATAACTACTTGCAGTGTTTCGTAATGCCCATTGGGAACATATATTACTAGTTGCAGTGTTTCGTAATGCCCATTGGGAACAAATATTACTAGTTGCAGTGTTTCGTAATTTCCATTGGGAACAAATATTACTAGTTGCAGTGTTTCGTAATGTCCATTGGGAACACATATTACTAGTTGCAGCGTTTCGTAATGCCCATTGGGAACAAATATTACTAGTTGCAGTGTTTCATAATGCCCATTGGGAACAAATATTTCCTAGTATTTATTAATGTAAGACGAACTTTATTGAGCTGTTTTTTGTCAAGCGTTTTTACACTTGTATTTCAGTCATTCTAATTTAAAAAAGAATATTCTGGTGCAATTTCACAAACGGCGCAATACAAAAATTTTGATGCATAATTGTCTTTTTTTGGGCGGTAAATAGACTAATTTCAAACCTGCGGCTGAGCATGAAAATGAAACAATACCCAAACCTAAACAATCTGGTGCTGGATCAGTCCATCCGGTCGCGGTACATTTTGCGGTAGCTTGCGTCCCACTCATGCATGTTAGTGTAGCTGTTGTGCCAACAGGATATGGCTCAGTGGCGTTGTACAATATGTCGCCAGCGTATTCTAACGTCTTCAGAGGAGCACATGTTTGACCTTCCACAACTACAAAATTCATATATTATTAACCTAGAAAACTCGTGCAAAAATGATTACATTTAAACAGAAGTCTCTCATAGGGATACCGATTAAAAAAATTTTGCCAGACAACCCAAGTATATGATCATTCGTGTCATGATCGGAATAATCCTAGTTTTCTAACCTTTGTTTTGAGAACCCTTCGGTAATAACGACAGATCGAAAACCAACAGAAATAGTTTGGTCATAAGAAAATCCATAAAATAAAATACTTTCGATAAAAACAATGTATCGCATTTGACCGACTAGAATGGTAATTTCTTTGTAATTATACGGCGTTCAGGTTATAATGTCCCCGCTGTTTGGAACTTTTGACCCCCTGTAGTCACGACCATACCGTATAGACAGTCAGGGTGACACCCATACTGTAAATCAATTGCGGAGGGTGTACCACACACACCTAGCTACTACATTTTTCCTTCACAGTGTCGCACACACCCTTAGCTACCAATTTTGCACGAATTAACTGTAACGGACACCGTCTGTAGCTAATGCGGTTTATTAGTTAACTGTCCTGTGTAGTTTTTTCTAAGTTTGCTATATTTGTATCTAGCCCATAAGAACATTGCTGAAATAATTCTGAACACTGTCAATAAAACTTCCAGAAGACACGGTGTGCCTCACACTGTCGAGAAATAGTAATACGCGTAACTGGCTACCTTTGAAAAAATTTATTAAAAACATGGGGGTGTCTAAGATACCCTGTTGTCAACAGTGTGCCTAACACTGTGTGGTGTGCATAGGTTCCAAACGTTGGGGACATTATAACGTGAACGCCGCATTAGTCGCGTTGCAGACACGTTCCTTAACCTAAAAATGTCGACTATTATGCAAGGTGACAAAACTGTTTGGATCGTACAGAATACGATGTTTTTTGAAATCAGTTTTAACTTGCAGCATATTAAATCTATGAAATTGAATAAAATTAAATCTATGTTTGAAACATACATTTATACATATCTCAATTGAAAGTTAGCCTTACAAGCATTTGAATATAACTGCACTACTGCACACTGTGCCAAAATGTTAGCTATTAAATATACGAACGAAGTTGTATACTTGTAATATCTTTCACTCTAAATTAATTTGCATTTGGAGTGATGATTAACAATTACTTGTCGCAGGTGGTATTAAACCCGGAACGCTCGATGCCAATAAGTCGCGTCTTTACCGACATATGGCTGATTTGAAGCTGCTTTTCAGAGCATTTCAGCTTCTTGCAAAATATGCGAATAACACAGGAAGTATAATCGCGCAGTACGCGGTGAATCTAGTTATAATTTAACGCCTTGAAATGTAATTGGTTGTTGTCGAACAACACCAAGCGTTAAGGAATTGTTTTACGCAAAAATTAAGCAAATTTCTATAACAATAGCAGGTGCAGTGATAGCATAACACAAATTGTTATGCGAATTTTAACACGTTTATATCACGTTTTCTGTCGCATAGCACAAAAATATTGTTTTACCTGCACAAAAAATATGCCACTATTTAGCGTTTAAAATTTTACGACAGAATATTGCATAAAAACATGAATTAAACAAAAACATTAATTTAGAATACATATTTTGCTGCAAGTAGACTCAAATGGTCAGCCTCACCGTGTTTACTTAGAAAATGATAAATGAAGCCTCAACAAACCAGGACGTACACGAAGACAATACCGAAGCCAAATTTTGTGAAAATTTCGCAAACTGACCTGGACATCGCTTGCAAACCGTAGAATATTCGTTGTCGTGACATGATTTGTCTTGCCAAGCCTTGTTAGGTTTCATCATAACACAAAATTGATTCCTGAAATATTATTTTTAGAAAGAAAAAATCTGACAGATATTCGAACAAAAAGTAATTCGTATTATGTATGCATCATATGGATGAGTGTATAGTAACCATATTTTACATGTCACCATAACCACTGTATTGAAAATACATTTTTGGCGCCATAGGTCCTAAACGGCTCAGCACTGGTCGATTTAAAACGACCACTCTTCGAGCAAGTCACTTAAATTTGGGAAACATATTAAAAGCTCGGATCTGACAAAACGACTTGTAATTTTGACCATGTTTTTGGCGCCACATCTTTCAGTAGTTCCTCTCACCATCTATCTTGCTGTGAAATAATTTTATTATGTAATTTCGTCAAGCAAAAAATATTTTAACGGTATTAAATATCAATTGGAATTATAAATAATAAAATATAAATATAAAATATTATATCATATAATCCAAATTAAATACCTTCCATTCGGTTCACTGCTGTCCCAATTTCGATAATCGTTACCTTGATTGCCAACCGCGTAGAACTTATCTTCTTTGGCGTATTTCGTCTTCAAAAGTCCAAGCCATATCGTATCTAGCAGTAAATAAAAGTATATTACGTTATAGCACGTAGCGAAATCACCTGCCCGGGACACAAACGCTCGTGCTAGTTTCCAACGCTGCTGTATTAGTATATTCACCGAAACGTGCTTCATGTATTATTTATATCTCGGCATCACTTTGGGGACTGTTTCCCATAATATAACAAAGGAATTATCCGCGTGGTATTGGTAATATTTTTAAATTAATATTTCAAGGTAATTGAGTGGATGAAGGGTAAAATGCAAACATCCCAACTCATCTAATCTTATTAAATCGGAATCCTGAACCATATTGGCTGAAAGCTGGTTTCCAATTAAAATTTGAGTTAAACTGATGTGTAACATATGTAACGAAATTCATTACAGTTAAATTTACCCTGAGTAATACCAAACATTAATTCGGCAACAAATAGGTCTGACTGCTCTAGTTCGTGAACTCAAAGATGGATACATACACATGATTTTCCAAGTTATGATGTGTTCACGTTATAATGTCCCCACTGTTTGGAACTTTTGACCCTCTGTAGTCGCGACCCTACCGTATTGACAGTCAGGGTGACACCCATACTGTAAATCAATTGCCGAGGGTGTACCACACACTCCTAGCTACTACATTTTTCCTTGACAGTGTCGCACGCACCCTTAGCTACCAATTTGGCTCGAATTAACTATAACGGACACCGTCTGTAGCTAATGCGGTTTATTAGTCAACTGTCCTGTGTAGTTGTTTCTAAATTTGCTATATTTGTATCTAGCCCATATGAACCAGCGTTGCAACCGGGTCACTGAAATGTGACCCGGTGACCCGGTTGGGGATCTGACCCGGTGACCCGGTGACCCGGTTGGAGGTGTGACCCGGTGACCCGGTGACCCGGCCCAACAGTTTGTATATGAATTACACTATTTTAAAAAATTTGGTTTTATTGCAGTGTGTGGTGAAATTTCTGTATGCGTGGTATTTCTTTGACGACTGATCCAATACTCACATTATAACTAAATTAGGTTCTTCGCCAGTGTGTCATTGAGACACACTGCCCAGACTGCACGACGAGGACGTGACCCAAATAGCAGTCCACCCCCTCCCTGTGCCCACCAACCTCCTGCAATGAGTGTAGCGAAATAACTCTGTACTTTAGGCAAAACAAGATAATCCACAGCCACACTTAACCCTAAACCACACTTAAAAACTAAGTACTTTCTGCACAATCACCAATAATTTTCACACCCATTATGGTCACTGTAAATTTTTGCAGCTTAACTAAAATTCTTCGGTTCAATCTGAAATCCTACATTTACATCAAGACCTATTGCTATACATACCCATACAAAAGCTTAGCCAGATTTTTAAAGGAGTTTAATATAGGCCCAAATCTGTTGTCAATGTTGAAATCATACGGATGTCATATGAGTCGCTTAAATTTCTGCCGACATAGGCTATACCTAAGTCTAAGCTTAAACCTAAGGCTAATCCTAAGCCTAAGCCTAAGGCAAATCCTAACCCTAAGCCTACCGCTAAGCACAAAGTAAATGTGAGAAAACAATAACGGCACCCAGTTTTCCCAGTTTTATAAAAAAATTTTATAAACAAACCAAAATAACAAAGTGCAATTCGTCGACACCGACGCGGTTACAAAATGCTACGATGCGATCACAAATATATTAACACAACTACTCCATTTCAGCAATACAAAATAAATTTGCCTGACTAACAATACAGGGTCAATACCGGGTCAGAGGTAGTGACCCGGTGACCCGGTCGATGGTGTGACTCGGTGACCCGGTGACCCGGTCCAAAATGGCCACCGGGTCGACCCGGTAACCCGATGACCCGGTACCCACTTGCATCGCTGATATGAACATTGCTGAAATAATTCTGAACACTGTCAATAAAACTGCCAGAAGACACGGTGTGCCTCAGACTGTCGAAAAGTTGTAATACGCGTAACTAGCTACCTTTGAAAAAATTATTTAAAAACATGGAGGTTCTAAGACACCCTGTTGTCAACAGTGTGCCTGATACTGTGTGGTGTACATAAGTTCCAAACCTTGGGGACATTATAATGTGAACGCCGCATTATAGGCAAGGGTAACCGTCACCTAGTAATAATTTACAGATTGCGACAGATACTACCACAAGCAAGATACACTGTAAAACGTTCCAATCTGCAAACCAAAAGTGGGAAGTTTTTCTACTAAAGGTAGATCATCCCGGTTCTTGGTTACTACGTTACTGCATTAATGCAGATTTTTATTTTACAACGATGAACAAGACGTCGTGAACGGATTGGCGTACATCCTTAATTCTTCACCATGGTTGAACCATTGGAACATATTTTTAAAAAACGTTTATTTTCATATATCTTTTTGCGCGAAGTATTATCAACTTCGTGTTTTATACCAAAATCAGGTCGGATTTTGCTGTTTTTTAACGTGGTTAGCGCTAAAGTAATGTGATAAAAAAATTTCACGCTACAAGTGACATGAGTGAAGGTAACTGTTGGTATAAAATCTCATCGATAACCCCTTAAGCAACTGATTACGAGAGCGAAATTACATCAATTTTGTGCCGAGATCGGGTAGGTATCGCAGTTGTTATAACTGCAGGATTTGCGATATTTGATGTAAATTTTGGCATTTGGTGTATCCGTAATACGTATATACATTATATCTTCGATATATTACTAACATTGACTATCATAGGGAATAGGTAATTCTTATCCGAAATTTATTTTGGACCTACATTTGCGTATATATTGCTGTTATAATGACTTTGGAATAGTTGACTTTTTGGCTGAAAATTTTGCTATGTTTGTGCAGAACGCCCTATGACAGTCGTATACCCTTGATTTCATACCGAGACAGTATGGTTATGAAATAGCGACCTAAAGATTTCTCCAGATTATAGTCGACGAGTCTCCTGGCTTCATCTGGCTAACTGATGGTTAAGAGCAATGGAGTTAAACGCAAAGGTCACGGCGCAGCATCTAGTATAATTGCTTCAAGCAACAAATATATCGTGTTAATAATTTTTCATGTAATGATAGTAACTAAAGTGACGTTCACACCGCCTCATATGTAACAAAATAAAATTTGGTACACAACGCGGTCACCTAGCTCAAATTCAGCTCAACAATATATGTTAAACTGGGAAAAAGCTAAATTGAACCTAGTTTTGAAATAAAAATTTCATTGCACTAGTACTTGACAGTGTTGCGCCGTTTTAACCAAATCCTGCAAATTATAAAATCCAAGCTGATTAAGGCGATAAACGATTATTTCATGTCACGTTCCCTTAATAAACATTACAGCTACGCACAGAAACAAATTTTAAGTATGGTATCAAAAAATATATGTGATCTGCTGGATGAGTTGATGACTAAATTTATACTGATTCTTAGAACAATAGCTCGCTTCACCACTTCTTCGCTCATTATAGCCGTTACTGCATTGAAATGAAAGTATGATGCTGAAATGCATATGTATAATTAATGCTTTTATTGTGTGACGACAATGGTTTATAGGCAGCTGCTTATGAACCGCCCCCCAGAATTTGGGGAAGGTCCGACTTACCCCTCCCCTCAAAAAAACTGGGGGGTCCGAGGTACCCCACCCCAGAAACTGACGGGGTCAGGCCGAAAACGCCCGTATCATCAAACACGAGCTAACATGTGAGTTCAAGGTAGTGTCATACTCTTCCCTAATGCACTCTTGCTACTATCAATTGCCAACGACTATCAAAAAAATCAATTAACGAATTCCGAATACAACAATATGAAGAAATATCGGAAACGAATAATAAGAAACCGATGGTTATAATCGAAGAGCGGTAATTTCATAGAGTTTAATAAAAATATAAAAAAATGAAAAATACAAATTTACGCGGTTCGTTGTTTATATAGCGCCAACCACAATATAATTAAGAAAAAATCCTCACTAATAAAAGATTATTTCCGAGAGCTTCACAATCGACTGTGTAGTTTATAAAACAAATGAAGATCAGGCATTTTCAACTAGCCTAGTATTTCAAACGTTAATGTGACATCACTGCAAACGGCAGCCAAATGATAAAGGTAACAGGTTGGTTGTTATACAAGACATATAGCACCTTCTGTCTTTCTTCAACATAGACAATAAAGTATATTTATGTAAAGCTACGAGCGGTTCTAAATAAAATAGTTTACATTTTAGTCTTACGAAGAGTGGTTTGCGTCTAGGAATACTCACGAAACTCTAAACATTTCGTCGGAATAAATTTGTCTCGGAGGTCCTATATTGTAGCCAAATGTGAGCAAAATATGAACTACAACTTATTACTATTCATAATTTATAGAGCGTAAGTACTATTCCTATACTCTTGTTTAACTGTGGATAACTACTATGGTATGAATAGTAACGTTTATATAAACTCAAACATTAATTTCAAATCATTCTAAACACTTTTTGATGGATGGAATGATAGAATTTAAGAACCGCTTTAGTTTTTATATCAATTTTCGAGACGCTTGTGCGAGTTTCGTTGCTCCTGGAGAGCTGCGAGCAAAGTTGGATTCCTGCTGAGTCCGACAATTTCGTTTCAAACTTGAATATACATAATTCCTGACAAAATGTTAAAAATCATATAACTTACTCATACGTTCCGCACCGCTATGACAATCAATGTCAACTCCTTTGCAAGAAGTTATCGGATGTTAATAACCTTACTCACGTTAACAACGTGACATTTGAATGAATATTTTGTTAGACCTATATCGCGGTGGAAATGCATGTTACGTGCATCATCTTTAATAATAAGCCCCAGTCTGTTAAAGGGGATTCTTTAATATACCTGAAATGCCTACGACTTCTTTAAATTTGTTTGCGATCCATATAGTTTCTTCCACTGATTGCGGTACAACGGAGTTGGAATTCATCGCGCGGCAAAACTTTTCACTTTTTGTAAATGTTGCATCCCACTTTTTAAAATAATAGCAACACATGCCGTATTGATGCCAGTCGCTTCCATAGTCATTGCACATATCTAAAACAAAATCAAACATTTATTATAAGTGAAACCAACAGCTTACTTGTTCATATGAGAAGAGGGGGATTATCCTCTTATGCGTCAGACCCATTCGGCATGAAGTGCCGACCCCTTTGACAGGTCGTCTGACCTCACCCATGAAGACACTGCAGGGGCCGAACCCGTACAGTGCCCTCCTTTCCCAGCGATTGCTTTATCCCCTGGTAGGCCGAAGGCCTACCCTTCCCATCATTCCGAGGACCCTACTATCCCTCCTAGAACTTGGGACCTCGTACGTGTGTGACCACAAATAGAATTTTCTAAACTATATTAGGGGACTATTTATCAGTAATCCATCTTTGTTGGATCCATTTGTGAACAGAACTTGTATAACGTCTACACAGAAGCACTGTTAGGCTCAACTTTATGCGATCCACAATCAGTGGTGATTTTCACAGTTTAATACGGCGGTATAAGTCTGCTGAACAATGAAATTATCATCGTCTATATACACAGCAATGTACATTCTGAATAGATGTAACGGGAAATTTTACCAGAACGGAGACAGACACAATGAAAGTTAGTTGACACGCAGCTATTTGGAATGTGATTTGATTGTCTTTGATGGAAACTATCGTACGTTTTTTCCTAATTTTCGCATAGAATTAAAACCATCCGAGTCTTTGTAAAAGTAGAAGAACCCCTCTTTCGCATGGAAAATAAAAACAATACCATTCCGTCTACAACTTTGAGCCTTACGCTGAATTTCCACAAATAGCAAACAGCCGAAAGCAAAAAATCGAAAGCTCAGAACGCTATTAGAGCTCTAACTTATGTTAAGCAATACAAACATACGTTATATAAATATAACATCCATTCAATGATGTTATAGGCGATCTATTATAAAATAAACGACATATTCACAAAAAGAACCAAATACACTACTTCTGATTATAGGTTCTGCTATATTTTAAAAAAGAGCTTAGGTCTATCTTATCTAAAATTTATAATTTTTACCTATTTCAACCACTTTCTCGAACCCGTTTAAGTTTGATTCCTATTCCGGCACAGCATAAGTTGACATTGCACAACCGCAAATATTATTGCATTTTTTCTATATGTTTAGTTAAAATCGCTGCACGTAACTTTGCTGCCAAAATTGTTTGCAACAAATATAACACCAACATGTGAAAACTGTACAATTTTAAGGTTCATACAGTCGATGTCGTTACGATTTAAAGTTATATATGAGTCAGGTTACCAAGAAAAATTCATACATATGTACATATGTATATAACTTAGATAAGGGAAACTAATTCTACTTGTTCGTGTACTATTCTAAAATTTACACATAGGACAGGATTTAGAATTATTATATATTTAATTATCTTTAGGAAAAGTTTTGTAACACCTAAAAGACAGGTATACAATATACACATTCAAATATATGTATAATTAAGTCATGATGTTTCCTTTGACAGGGGTATTTTCAAATACTTAACAATCGAAACTGTAAAAGCATTGTTTTTATAGAAACTAGATACACACTGAGACTGTTGGGTAGGTAGCATTAATCTAATTTTACTTAGTAAAAATTACCTTAAAACTTTTATCCGAACGTCAATGAAACTGTCGGACAGCATTGAAGCTGCTAATGACGTCTTCCTTTATCATATACCTAACGTAATGATTATGCACTGTTAACATGTGAGATCGGATTGGTTTTTAATAGGTTATGTTCTGTAATAACAAAACGGGTCTTTCAGACTATACACCATTAACACGATAATTGTTAGTTTTCAATAAACATAGTTAGTTTTGGTACCACTGGTTTTAGTTCGTTAAAATGGTTAAAATCACCATTAGAACCATATTTATGACATTTTTTAGATTTTTTGTATACCATTGGATGAAACGAGTCGAATGTTGCCAAAATCGGCTGAATTCTTGCGTCAATAAGCTAGAGAAGGCTTAGGATTTAACCTAAAGCGCTTTTAGGCTAACGCAAATAAAAATATTATTAGTTGCAGCGTTTTATAATGCGTGCCCGTTGGGACAAATATTTTCTAGTATTTATTAGTGTAAGACAAATTTTATTGAGCTGTTCGTTGTCCATATGAAGAAGTGGGACTTCGTCAATTTTTTACAAGAAATTTTAGAGCAAAATTCCGAAACTATATATGCAATTTGTAATTGATTAGTGCATGCAATCACTGGTCGGTTCTGGAATTTTAAAGGAAAGAGGGTTCGTATCACGACCAATCCTTAGTTAACTATTTTTTATATATTTATACCGTTTATATTTTAATTTTTGACGGCTTGGTTAAGGTCTGACAGAGGAGCTTGACCCCACCTGTCCCCTACCAAGATTCGCGAGAGCTTGCAAAATATAACTTCAACCAGGTTTTTTTAGTTTCCAGTAACACCGATATCTTTGTCAAAAAGTCGAAAAAAGCTAAGTTTACGTCGCGTTGTTCTGCGAGACTAGCTGTGCCGAGCCGACTGGAGCTTTTCTAATTGAGTTTTTGTGTGTACCAGCAAAATCGACAAACCTGTTTCAACTCGAGGAAAATGTCTAAACATACATCGTGTTGTGTACAAGCCGAGCCAGCTCGAGTTTTCTTACGATGTCGGCTCAGCACACCTCCGATCGAGACGTAGTCGACTTGGCTTAGTTAAGGCGTAAAAAGTTAGAAGCTCCGCTAGTTTCGGCTCGAAAAAATTATGTGAAAGGTCGAATCGACTTAGACTCGCAGAGCCGAACCGTGCCTCAAGCAGAGCCGAACCGTGCCTCAAGCCCAACTTCTCACCTCTACCATGTTGTAACCAATTATTGTTTACGTTTATTATATAATATTTTTTATTTAATTTTATAAGACAGGGGAGAGGAATCAGCTTTGATGCCTTTAAAGCGGTTATTGTGTTCGTAGATTTACTTTCGGAATTCCGTTTTATTTTCTATTTAAAATATATTTTTAACGAAATAAATATCGTTAATTAAATTGATAGTAGCCATTTTGGGATACCTTTCGTCATAGCTTTGACGCTAATAAACGTTTGTTACTCACGTGTAGATCGAACGTAAATTGAAGCTAATAATTATAGAAAAGTAGATGCTTATTGCTATTACAGTTCGTCAAAACCATTTCTAATTATATATCCCGCTTAGATTTATTTATTCAGCCTTTATTCGTGTCATTGGTTGGTGTTAATGTATTAGAACTATTTATATAGCAGAAACCCACTTGGAGCAGTCGTCGTTGATTCGGCAGGCGCAGTTGTAGTTGTTGATCCCGTTGTCGTCGTTGTTGTTATTTCTAATGTAAACAGAAATATACAAAATTAAACGTATTTGCACACAGTAGCACAGCCAATTTAGGCTCTAGTTTTTCCGCTCCATAGAGAGTTAAAAACCACCATTAAAACTATATTTATATATATTTTTTAGATTTTTATCTACCATTTGATGAAAATAGTGGAATGCTGCAGAAATCAGCGGAATTCTTGGGTCCACAGGCTATAGAAGGCTTAGAAACTTACTTAAACGGCCTTAGCTCCTTAACCCAAGAATGAATTGAAACATTGAAATTGACAGTATTCGTCTGAGCTCATTAATGCTGTTCGAATTGTGTGTTAAATTATACATCTACTAAAATTAGATCGGTCTGGGTCTCATAGCCCATAATACACAACAAAATTAGCTTAGGTTTTGCATTAAAATTATAATTTGCTCTCGTATTTCTTCATACAAGCATTTACTCCAGTGATACTACTTCCAGTGGCGAACCGCTTACGCTAGATCTACTGTCAAAATCTGAGCTGAATCGGTTTACTTATAACCTAGCTCCAAACGTTAATTGCAAAAACGGCCGGATATTACAGTGAAGTATGGCATTGTTTAATCCGTGCTCTCAAACAGGCGAAGATATATGCGTACCATTGTAGTTGAAGACGCTTAGATCTAAACGCACCCAATAAAAAATTTAGCGAAATGGCCCTATCGGTTGCTAAATTATTAGACTTACAACAAAATTGAAGAATTACATAATAATATATTGTAAATATTGCAAGCGTTAGCTATGTGATCTTTTTTGTTTATTTTGATTAAAAAATGAAATTTGCGTTTTGGCTTTTTAAAATTTTATGGTGACCTTATTCAGTATAGTACTTATCAGAATTTATGTATGATTCCTAAGTGACGCCTACCTTTGCCTATAACACGACATAGTAGCGTGAGTATGTCCATCTTTGAGCTGAAAAGTACAGGGTTGAAACGAACTTTTTTCAGAACTAATGTCTGTCATTACCTACGATAAATCCAACAGTAACAAGCTACCCTGTCGGAAACACATACTATGTGTCAAGAACTTTGCGTTTGAAAACGAAAAAGTATTCTTCTTAAGAGAAGAATGTCACAGCAGTCATATTCATAAAACCACTTCCTGTTTTAACTTATCTGTCGTCAGTTGCTTTAACGGTGTAGATTTAGAGAAAGTTTAATAGTTATGGTCAGTGATACAGGTAAGTTTAGTGAGGAACGATTGAAAAAACCGTGTTTGTAGCGACGCTCTTGGGGTACCCGACAATACGTTAACGACCTTGGAAATCTTGTCTTTATTTTCTATTTAAAATATATTTTTAATGAAATAAATATCGTTAATTAAATTGATAGTAGCCATTTTGGGATACCTTTCGTCATAGCTTTGACGCTAATAAACGTTTGTTACTCACGTGTAGATCGAACGTAAATTGAAACTAATAATTATAGAAAAGTAGATGCTTATTGCTATTACAGTTCGTCAAAACCATTTCTAATTATATATCCCGCTTAGATTTATTTATTCAACCTTTATTCGTGTCATTGGTTGGTGTTAATGTATTAGAACTATTTATATATCAGAAACCCACTTGGAGCAGTCGTCGTTGGTTCGGCAGGCGCAGTTGTAGTTGTTGATCCCGTTGTCGTCGTTGTTGTTATTTCTAATGTAAACAGAAATATACAAAATTAAACGTATTTGCACACAGTAGCACAGCCAATTTAGGCTCAAGTTTTTCCGCTCCATAGAGAGTTAAAAACCACCATTAAAACTATATTTATATATATTTTTTTTAGATTTTTATCTACCATTTGATGAAAATAGTGGAATGGTGCAGAAATCAGCGGAATTCTTGGGTCCACAGGCTAGAGAAGGCTTAGAAACTTACTTAAACGGCCTTAGCTCCTTAACCTAAGAATGAATTGAAACATTGAAATTGACAGTATTCGTCTCAGCTCATCAATGCTGTTCGAATTGTGTGTTAAATTATACATCTACTAAAATTAGATCGGTATGGGTCTCATAGCCCATAATACACAACAAAATTAGCTTAGGTTTTGCATTAAAATTATAATTTGCTCTCGTGTTTCTTCATACAAGCGTTTACTCCAGTGATACTACTTCCAGTGGCGAACCGCTTGCGCTAGATCTACTGTTAAAATCTGAGCTGAATCGGTTTACTTATAACCTAGCTCCAAACGTTAATCGCAAAAACGGCCGGCTATTACAATGAAGTATGGCATTGTTTAATCCGTGCTCTCAAACAGGCGAAGATATATGCGCACCATTGTAGTTGAAGACGCTTAGATCTAAACGCACCCAATAAAAAAAATTTAGCGAAATGGCCCTATCGGTTGCTAAATTTTTAGACTTACAACAAAATTTCAAGAATTACATACTAATATATTGTAAATATTGCAAGCGTTAGCTATGTGATCTTTTTTGTTTATTTTGATTAAAAAACGAAATTTACGTTTTGGCTTTTTAAAATTTTATGGTGACCTTATTCAGTATAGTACTTATCAGAATTTATGTATGATTCCTAATTGACGCCTACCTTTGCCTATAACACGACACAGTAGTTTAAGTATGTCCATCTATGAGCTGAAAAGTACAGGGTTGAAACGAACTTTTTTCAGAACTAATGTCTGTCATTACCTAGGATAAAACCAACAGTAACAAGCTACCCTGTCGGAAACACATACTATGTGTCAAGAACTTTGCGTTTGAAAACGAAAAAGTCTTCTTCTTAAGAGAAGAATGTCACAGCAGTCATATTCATAAAACCACTTCCTGTTTTAACTTATCTGTCGTCAGTTGCTTTAACGGTGTAGATTTAGAAAAAGTTTAATAGTTATAGTTAGTTGTACAGGTAAGTTTACTGAGGAACGATTGACAAAAACCGTGTTTGTAGCGACGCTCTTGGGGTACCCGACAATACGTTAACCACCTTGGAAATCCTGTCTTTATTTTCTATTTAAAATATATTTTTAATGAAATAAATATCGTTAATTAAATTGATAGTAGCCATTTTGGGATACCTTTCGTCATAGCTTTGACGCTAATAAACGTTTGTTACTCACGTGTAGATCGAACGTAAATTGAAGCAAATAATTATAGAAAAGTAGATACTTATTGCTATTACAGTTCGTCAAAACCATTTCTAATTATATATCCCGCTTAGATTTATTTATTCAACCTTTATTCGTGTCATTGGTTGGTGTTAATGTATTAGAACTATTTATATATCAGAAACCCACTTGGAGCAGTCGTCGTTGGTTCGGCAGGCGCAGTTGTAGTTGTTGATCCCGTTGTCGTCGTTGTTGTTATTTCTAATGTAAACAGAAATATACAAAATTAAACGTATTTGCACACAGTAGCACAGCCAATTTAGGCTCAAGTTTTTCTGCTCCATAGAGAGTTAAAAACCACCTTTAAAACTATATTTATATATATATTTTTTAGATTTTTATCTACCATTTGATGAAAATAGTGGAATGGTGCAGAAATCAGCGGAATTCTTGGGTCCACAGGCTAGAGAAGGCTTAGAAACTTACTTAAACGGCCTTAGCTCCTTAACCCAAGAATGAATTGAAACATTGAAATTGACAGTATTCGTCTCAGCTCATCAATGCTGTTCGAATTGTGTGTTAAATTATACATCTACTAAAATTAGATCGGTATGGGTCTCATAGCCCATAATACACAACAAAATTAGCTTAGGTTTTGCATTAAAATTATAATTTGCTCTCGTGTTTCTTCATACAAGCGTTTACTCCAGTGATACTACTTCCAGTGGCAAACCGCTTGCGCTAGATCTACTGTTAAAATCTGAGCTGAATCGGTTTACTTATAACCTAGCTCCAAACGTTAATCGCAAAAACGGCCGGCTATTACAGTGAAGTATGGCATTGTTTAATCCGTGCTCTCAAACAGGCGAAGATATATGCGCACCATTGTAGTTGAAGACGCTTAGATCTAAACGCACCCAATAAAAAAAATTTAGCGAAATGGCCCTATCGGTTGCTAAATTTTTAGACTTACAACAAAATTTCAAGAATTACATACTAATATATTGTAAATATTGCAAGCGTTAGCTATGTGATCTTTTTTGTTTATTTTGATTAAAAAATGAAATTTACGTTTTGGCTTTTTAAAATTTTATGGTGACCTTATTCAGTATAGTACTTGTCAGAATTTATGTATGATTCCTAATTGACGCCTACCTTTGCCTATAACACGACACAGTAGTTTAAGTATGTCCATCTATGAGCTGAAAAGTACAGGGTTGAAACGAACTTTTTTCAGAACTAATGTCTGTCATTACCTAGGATAAAACCAACAGTAACAAGCTACCCTGTCGGAAACACATACTATGTGTCAAGAACTTTGCGTTTGAAAACGAAAAAGTCTTCTTAAGAGAAGAATGTCACAGCAGTCATATTCATAAAACCACTTCCTGTTTTAACTTATCTGTCGTCAGTTGCTTTAACGGTGCAGATTTAGAAAAAGTTTAATAGTTATGGTTAGTTATACAGGTAAGTTTACTGAGGAACGATTGACAAAAACCGTGTT